>VDFB02333704.1:164196-197048 GCA_007258455.2 Sequoia sempervirens | reverse complement strand
ATTGGTGATTGTCTCTAAAAGGTGGAAAATGGAGTTTGTGTGGACTACAGAGATTTGAATACAACAACTAAAGGATCACTTTTCCAACGCCATTTGTTGACCAAGTCTTTGGACTCATTTATGCGGTAAAAGTATTTCTCCTTTTTCGATGGATACAGTGGGTATAATCAAATTAGAATTGCACCTGAGGATCAAGACAAAACAATTTTTACCAGTCCATGGGGCACTTTTGCCTACTTTGTCTTACCTTTTGGACTATGTAATGCACCTGCAACATTTCAAAGGGCAGTAATCAATATTTTTGCTAATATTTCTCATGATTCTATGGAAATCTACATGGATGACTTCAACTTTGCTTATGAAGTCACTTATGAAGAAGCATTAGCCAATTTGGAAAAGTCTTTGAAAAGATGTCGGAGCAAAATTTGTCTTTTGAATAGTGAAATGTTTTCACGATGATGCAAAAGAGGGAATTGTTTTAGGCCATCATATCTCTCGAAGCAAGAATTAGGGTTGATCCTACAAAAAATAGAAGTTATTCTAACTTTGCCAACACTTACAAAACAAAAGGATGTTAGAAGCTTCCTAGGCCATGCTGGATATTACAGAAGATTTATTAAATATTTCAGCAAGATAGCTAGCCCATTATATGCCTTGTTGACTAAGGATTCTGAATTTAGTTGGACTGAAGCCTATGACAAATATTTCCTGCAGCTTAAGAACTTGCTTACTCAGGCACCTGTTCTTCAAGGACCGAAGTGAAGTCTGCATTTTCATATACACACGGATGCTTTTGATTATGCCATTGGGGCAGTTTTAGGATAGAAAGAGAATTCAATTGAACATGCCATATATTTCATTAGCAAAAACTTGCAAGGTCCTGAATTAAATTATACTGTCACAGAAAAAGAATTGTTAGCAGTTGTGTATGATTTAAACAAGTTCCGACACTATGTCACTGGTTACTAAGTATTTGTTCATACAAACCATGCAACAATAAGTTACCTCATGAATAAACCTTCCATATCTGGCAGATTAGTAAGATGGCTCCTATTGTTGCAGGAATCTGATATCACAATCATGGATAAACCAGGACAGGCTAATGTAGTGGTTGATTTCTTATCAAGGCTTCAAACACCTAGCACACCAGAGGTAATTGATGATAGATTTCCTGATGAACATCTATTTTTCATTGCTGCTCGTATCCCATGGTATGCAGATATTGCAAATTACTTGGCAGTCAACCAAATTTCAGCCCATTTTTTTCCAAGGGAAAAATAATTGTTGGTGGAGAAAAGTTTTTCCTTTTCATGGATTGCAAATTGTTTATTCTACACAGGACCTGACCAAGTCATGAGAAGATGTGTAAGGGAAGATGAAACCTATGACATCCTGCATGCTTGTCATGATGAGCCATGCGGTGGGCGCTTTGCAGCCAAAAGAACATCTATGAAGGTGCTTGCTACTAGATACTATTGGCCTACACTACACAGAGATGATGCAGCCTATACCAGGAAATGTGACATATGTCAATGCATGTGAAGACCAACAAGGTGTGATGAAATGCCCCTCTATCCTCAAGTGGTAGTCAGTCCCTTTGATAAGTGGGGCATGGATTTTGTTGGACCTATTGATCCTCCATCCAATGGGAAATAATATAGTTTAGTTTGTACTGATTATGTAACCAAATGGGTGGAAGTGAAAGCAATGACTTATGCCCGTGACAACAAGGTTGTTGAATTCCTATATGACCAGATCTTTACTCAGTTTGGAGTCCCAAGGGAACTTGTCATAGATCAAGGAGCTCAATTTACATCCAATTTAATCAATGCACTAATGAATGATTACAAGATCTGACACAGAAAGTCTAGCCCCTATCACCCTCAAGCCAATGGCCAGGCAAAAGTTGGGTGCTGCCACAATAATGGGTTACACTTTTTGGGACATCCTGATTTTTGCCTGAAATCACATATTTTTAGAAAATACAATGATTTATGAGTTTAAAGGTTCCAAATAAATTATTTTAATTAAAGAGGGATTGATCAAACCCCCTTGGATAGAACCTTGTTAGATTTAAACCATACCTATAATCGAGTCTCCTCTACACCTATCAAAATGCTGATAAAAATCCACTTTTGATTTACCTTTTGGGTGATCAAATGAATTCATTTAAAATTTATGTTTTGTAAGCCTGTAGCCCTTATTATAAGGTTCCTAAAAAGTATAATTTTAAATATGTTTAATTTGATTATAATATTTATTTTTTATTTCTTGTGAATGTAGGATTTTTAATGAACATCAAGTTCTTTATTTCACACATACGAAAAAATAGAAAAATAGAGAAAAAAATTCTAAAAAATACATGTGCCCTAGCTATTGATGTCCTTATTCCAAAAAAAAAAAATAAGTTAATTCAAATGAATACAAAAAAAGTTATACGGGCCGAAGTACACCTCTATCCAAATTATAATTGTCTTTGACTTGGAAAATTAATTAAAAAATATATGTAACAAAAAATTATGAAAAAATATTCATTCCCTAGATATTGGTGTGAAAAATTTGTATTTAAAAATTAGAATTGTATCATTTCTATAAAAAAGTTATGTGGGCTGAAGCAAACATCACTTTTTAAAAATGTTGATTAGTAGAAAAAATAAGTTATTAAAAATTACATAAAATGATTCACAATTTATTTTTTTAATTTAAAAAAAAAATATATAATTAGAATCTACACAATATATCTAACAAATAACTAGTTTGATTCATCTTCAAAACCTTAATGGTTTAGCTGCTATAGGTGTAAGAAAGTGAATGTCTAGTGAAAAATCCTAATTTTAATGTCAACTTTGGCCAAAAATTGTAACCCATTATTGTGGGATCACCTAGTCACCAATAGAGAAATTGAGGTGATACTTACAAAGACAATTCAACTACACAAGAAAGATTGGAGCAATCGACTTCTTGAAGCTGTTTGGGCCTATAGGACAATGTGGAAGACAACTACAGGGTTTACTCCTTTTGAATTACTCTATGGAAAGACTGCCATGTTGCCAATAGAATTTGAGCACAAGACTTTGAAGACTACTTTAGAGCTTAATATTGACATTTCCGACGCCCAAAAGGAATGACTCCTACAGCTGAATGCGCTAGACGAAATCAGAAAAGCAGTCTTGCAGCATACTGAAATCATACAGCAGCAAAGGAAAAAGTGGCATGACCGACATATCAAAACTAAGCAATTCTCTGCCGGTGATTGGGCGCTGCTCTATGACTCGAGGTATAAAGAAAAATCAAGGTAAACTCACCACCCGATGGCTTGGCCCATATGAAATTGACAATGTATTTGATAATGGTTCAGTTCAATTAGTCACAATTGATCCTGTTCGATTCAAGCTAATGGTTAATGGACACTGTCTTCGGTTGTATCGTAAGTCAGTCTCAAAAGAAGAATTTATGCAACAGTTTGTTTAGGATCCTGCCACTAATCTTCCTGTAGCAAAAGGCTTTAACCTTTCTCCTGCAGCTTCACCATAATGTTACAATGCATGCTCATAATAAAGGTTTCCTTTTAAGGAAACCCTTTTTCTTCGTTCCCACTCATCGCCACATCTCACTTCCTTATCTTCCATCCCATCAATCCATTCCATCCATACATCTCATTCGTCCATGTCACCCATCCACCTCATTCATCCGCACCACCCTTAATTATGATTTCATTCCCAACTGTCATTTCATGCTGAAGCCATCATCTTTCTCGGCACGTACGCGCATTTATTAAAAGGTACGCGATATCTTTTGTTGTCGCATCATTGATTTATTTCATTTTATTCATTTACTACTATGTCTATATCAGCCATTATTGCCCGATCTCCGCCTATTCTTTAGTACATGTGTGGACACATGTCATATTTTAAGTAGGGGGCGGGATAATCCATTTCACTTACGTTGTTGTCACAACTGTTCAGATATTTTTCTTTATTATTTTCTTGTGCTTTCCAAATATGACTACATGTTTCATCCTAAATCAGAATTAAAACTGCTTGTTTAAGTAGTTGTAGCAATCAATACATGCAAATATCTTTTGGGTTCATTCTTGGAAAAGAAGAGAAAGTGACGACAGGGCAGAAAAAGTAGAGCAGAAAATTAAAAAAATTTCTTTGGATTTTCATAAAAGAGTTTAAGTTTCAAATGAGACAATTGTGAATATGGGTGGTCAACTAGTAAGACATGAGCCTATAGCTCATGAGATATTGACACAGAATCCTCAAGCAATTCAAGCATTCAGCCTCTATGGTTGGTTGAACTACTTTTTGAGGTTAGATACTTTCAATGAGGAAGCCGTAGGCAAACTTTTAAGAACCCTTTTTGAAGGAGAGGCTACAGTATGGGGTTTAGTAGTAGTTATAACTAAGGAACGAATTGCAGAGGTAACCGGGCTTCCAGCTGTAGGAGAGAATTTTTCTTCAAATGTTGTTTCTGCTAGGGCAGAATTTACAGTACCAACTGATGGACCCTTGGAGGTCTCTAAGCAAGGATGCAGGTGAGTGTTGTTGCCTCCCTTGTATCCAGAATATGCTACTTTTATAATCAGGTACTTAACATGTGAAGGTCATTTTTCTTACCTACATTCCTACCATTTTAAATTGCTGAGTTATATGAGGCATGGGTTAGCTGTTAATGTCCCAAACTTTTTGTTCAAATTTTTGGAACAATGTGCCCATGAAACCCAGAATGGGAAGGATAACTATATTGCCCACCATGTCCTTATAAAACTATTGATTGAATGCTCTTTGAGGGATGTGTCACCTCTTTCCTAGCAATAATTTGTTACCCAAAAGAGCTTGCAACTTCCAGAACCCCCTAGGGCACTTGCTCCACGGCCTAAGAAAAAGAAAGAAAAAATAGCATCTACTAGTAGGAAAGCAGGGCAAGAGTCATCTGCTCCTGCAGCACCCAGTCCTACAACCTTCACACCAGAGTCTTCTGCCCGGGTGCAAAATAGGTCTTCCAGTAGGAGAGAAAAAGGAAAAACAAAGGCAGGAGAGTCATCTAGGGCGGAACAAACCCCAGAATTTGACCCTCATCCTCAGAAAAGGAAACGCTCTACTCCTGTAGCATCTTCTCCTGCAGCAATTTCTCCTACAGCAACACCTATTGCCACCGCAAGTTCACCATCATCTTCTGATAAGGCAGAGCCCTCTAGGAAATTTAGAAAGAGGAAAGCTACAAGAGAACCTCCGGCGGCTGCAACATTTCCAAGAAGAGTTTCAACAAGAAAATAATGTAAAGTCTCCCCTGCTTCACCTCAACATGAAGTTATCATAATTTCAGCAGAATCTGTAGGTTCTGAACATAATGTCTCTCAGGATGTATCTAAGAATACTGCACAGAGTCCATTTGTTATTCTTGCAAAAGAACAAATAGAGACAAGGGAAGTTGAGCATAATGAAAGGGGGGTACCAAGTCTTGATGACTTGGCTGCTGCGGCTATGCAGATTTCAGAGGAAGCACAGTCTTCTCCACTACAGCAATAGGAATTCATCCTGCAGTAAGAAGAAGAACAGCCTGAACAATTGGAAGTGGCCAATGAAGCTTTATTACCCCCTGAAACTTGTCAAGCCATGGTTGTCTACAAAAAGACATTTTTGATTGAATTCTTGGAATATCTTAGAAACACATGGAGACCAGTCACATTGCAGACCTTGAGTTTCCACCACCTAGCCAAGACTGAAATGCAACAAAGTCTTTGGGAGGAAGAAAAGAAGAAACTAAAAAGAGACATTGAAAGGCAGAAATAGGAAATTTAGGAGTTAAAGGTGAAAATGAATGAAATGATGACAATAACTGGTAAGATTATGGAGTGTAGACCACCACCTAGAGTTTATGCTCTGTGTCTCAAGGAACAATTTTTGTGGTTCCAGTTAATGAGAATTTCCAGGAATCTAGATCTTGTTATTCACACTGCTAAAAAATTCTATGATGCATACCAGGAAGCTCCTAATTGGCTAAGGAATTGTATGTGCAAATTCTATTTACATGGCTTTATAACTCCCTCTGAAATAGAGTGGAATTGACTTATGTACATTGGCAACATTCATTTAAGATCACTCATGTCTTGGGCGGCAAAAAAAGCTAATTATGGCAAGAAATTGGAAGCATATGAAGAAGTCGAAAGGAATGAGCCTATTCCATTGCGCCCTGAGAGTTCAAAACCCTATACAATGCTAAAAACCTAGCTTACTGTGGCATATGGCCATAATAATAATATAGTCAGGATGAAAATATTCGATCTCAAAAAATAGGTGTATGATGAGTTTCAAGAATAGACATACTCATTTTGGAAGTTTTTATACTCCAGAATGTAGAAGAGATGGGAGAGATTGACTGTTTGGTTAAGAAGGTCTGAGCCTCACAATCCCTTGAATTTTATGGCAGCTCCTAAAAGATCAAATAGATACATATAGTTGGGCCTTCAAGAGAGGTTTGGATTGTGGTTACCCTTGACATTTAGACCTCCTGTGCTGATGTGGCCTCTTTATCCCTACCAAGCTACAAATATTAATGAAGATACAGAAGCTCATAGGTATGAAAGGTGGCAGAGTTTTAGAGGTTTTTATTACAAATTCAGAACTTAATTTCAGGGTCATGCCTCAACCACTGATTTTAGAGAGACCACCAGAAAGCTTAATGCTGGAGGACCAACATTTAGTTAAGTAGGGGGCAAATGATGAGACTAAAATATGCTCATAATTTGGGTATCATGGTGTACTTTCAATACCCTTACTTTTGTTGTTCATGGTTGTTTAAACTCTTTAGAAACCTTTTATTGGGGGATATCCTTTAGCAATACACTTTTATATTCTTGCAGCCTATCATGTTGATATGTCTATATTTATTACCTTGTTTGACTTCCCAAATGACTGGTATAACACATATAGTTTTTGAATAATGAAGTAAATTTGATATGTGATTAATAAATGAATATCGTGTAAGTTGCCATGCATGCTTCTGTTCACTTTTGTTGCCTTGTGTTTTGAAGGTTGTTGAAGAAAGTATGAACGAGTCAAGCACAACTAATCTCAGCCTTGCAGTAAAGTCCATTTCCTGCACGACTTCGAGGAAGTTATTCTGGTGAAGACTCTTTAACCGAAATTGTTGGGAATGAATTTAATGTCAATTAATTTGGAAAGAGTGGAATGCTGAATTCTCTCTGAATCATGTTGAGCAGATAATTTCATTTATTTAGTTTGTTCCTTGATTCCAGGATACATTTACATCCACGTCTTTGTCTATTATGGTTAGTTAGTTTTTTTCCTAATTTAAATAAGTGTTCCTCCTACGCGAGTGAGCAAGCATAATGAGATAGAAAGGATATCATGTAAAAGTTAGTATGATAATAAAAAGTAAAGTATGTATGATAAGAAATAGAGTTTTGTGTTAGTTCTCATATGAACAGAATAATGTACACCATTCTGAGTTTATGAATAAAATTTGATGAAGTTCTGAGTTCAATCCTTGCATAATCAGTTGATGCTTGCTAAGGGGGCCCACTTAGTAAGTATTTGTAGTTAGTTAGTTAGTCATTTATTTTCTGTTGATCATAAGTTAGAATTCATTCTTGAAGTTTCTATGCAAACTCAGTCTTATATTGTTCCTGCAACATCGAGAATCCATCCCTGTGTCTGTTCCTACAGCATAAGGCCAGTTCATAGTTTGTTTCTCAGTTGGTAGTTTTTATGGTTTCTGCTTTGATTACATCTAGAGAACTTTGCATTACCTTCCTGTAATGTAGGTAGAATTATTTTCAAGTATTTATTTTTGATAGGTTGTGACTAAAACTAGTTCTTAGTGCACATACAATGCCGCTCTATTTCAAGTATACGCTCCCTGGTTTGACAAGTAAATGAATGACCATGAAAAGATATTAGTTGCTTGCTGGAATGTCCAATTCTCAGGATAGGTTTTGCCATGATTTTCATATCCTTTTGTAGGCACGACCAGTATGGTCCATTCAAAAAAAATTACCACCTCTCCAATGAACTTTTTTATTTTTAGTTCAACTTCAAATAGCCATAACTTGCCCATATGACCTCCCTTTTGTGATAATTTTTTCTTGAATTGGGGAAAAAATTTATGTGCTACATAGTGGTGCAATCAAATTTTATTTTTGGTTCATGATGTTTTCATAAATTATAGATTCTCACATGTTTTTTGTGTTGTTCTTATTTTTATAACTTCTAAGGCTTTGTTCTTGCTCCTACGACAACATTTGAGTGAATTTTTTTTTGAAAGTGCATAATTTTTTTGTGTACTTTCTAGTGATGTGATCAGATTGATCTCATTCTTTATAAAAAAATTACTTTGCAATTGTGGTCAAATTTGGCCATCTATAAAGCACTAATATCAAGTCCACTTTATTGTTTTTGGCAAGTGGCACCTATAATAGCACTAAATATAAAGTACCACAAATCATATATTGCTAGGGAGATTTATTGATTGAGTAATTTGGGGGGGGGTGTAATATTGTAGTAGTTGATTGCTTTCTTTTCCTTGGTTTGTATTCTGGCAATGGGGAAATCACAAATTGAACTCCTAACACAACACAATTATGCTATATGGAGAAAACTAGTATGGAACTATCTCATGATGAAAGGTCTAATAAGCTATCTAAAGGAAACCATTTCTCAACCTACTAATGCTAAAGAATTGGACAAATGGGAGCTTGATCATGAGAAAAAGCTTGGATGCATATGTTCATTAGTCTCATTTGATTTAGAATTTCATGTTGAATCATGCAAAACACCTAAAGAGGCTCGGGAGGCTTTTGAAAAAATATATGGTAAAAAATTTAAGATTAGGGGATATCGGATTGATAATGATTTGATGAATTTTGTTCCTAAATGTTTTGACCACATCCAAGACTACATCTCCAAGGTTAAGTAATTAAAAATATAGCTAAAATATTGCAACATAGATAAGGAGAATTTACAATTGATTCTTGAAACAACAGAAAAATGGGGGAGAGGAATGCTTTCATATGGTTTAGGACATAGAGCATACCCACTTTCCAATTATTTCATTAAAGGATAACCCTAAAGATCTCAATGCAAAGGAGAAAGAGATCTTTCAATAGGGCTATCCTAGAGGTTGATTGTAAAATAATAAGGGGTTCACCACCAAGTTAGGACTTGGAAATAAAAATGCAATGCAATATGTAATGCTTAACCCTAATTTAATTCCAACTTTAACTAAATGACCTAGAAATGTATGTAAAATAGAATAACAAGCTATAAGATGAAGTGTGTGCACCTAGGAATCTAAAACAGATCTAAATGATCTCTAAAATGTTGAAAATCTAAGAATTTTGACCTACTAGGACTCACACCAATTTGGGAAAATCAGTCTCAGATTAGGTTTTCTACATAGGAAAATGTTTCTAGAAAAAGGGTATCTAAATCTACAAGAATCTTGAAAAATGCCTATAGTGGGACTCATGCACCTCTTTTAGTGTATCAGTCCCATTCCTCTTTTTGGGAATTCAAAGTTTGGATCTACAATTCAACACCTACTCTTTTCTCCCAAATTGATTTTTGGAGCCAAATCTATGAAAAGACCTACAAAACATAATATAGACTTGATTTTATTATGGGTTGTTTTCCTAAGTCAAACCCCTAGTTTGGTAATTAAACCTTGATGGAAATAATGAAATATACATGTAAATAAGAATATAAATCCTAACCTTAAGTGTGTCTAAGATTAGGAAATCTAAAATGCAATGCAACCCTATTTAGATAATGTGCAAGAAGAAGATGCATGAATGACATATGAAGATGAATGACTCACTTTAAGAGTTCTCTATTCACCCCAAATGAGCCTTAATAATGCTTGTATCTTCCTCAGGCTAAATGTAGAGTGATGATGGAGGATGGAATCACTTAGGAAATAAGTCATTGGGCTTGGCTTGATGGCTAGTTGCATCTCCCAACCTAGAATACGTCATGATTCACCATTGGGGTGAAGCCACAATAGTGGTTTACAATTTGATGGAGGAAGAAAAACTGAGTAAAAATGACCCCATGGAAAAAAAATGGTTTTAGGGGTTTGAATGAACCTTGCCAAGTTTGACCCGAACTAAAAAGGGTTCGACCAAACTAGGGTTTGAATGAACCCATTAATTACTGAGCCCACGCATTTTCCACCCAGAAAATAAAAGAAAAATGCATATTGAAGGGGTTTTGAATGAACCCTGGTTCACTCGAACCCCTTGGTTCTAGCGAACCCCCCTTTTCCTTATTTTTGACTTTGTTCACAAAAAGCCCTAAATTTTTATGCTTTGAAGCTCAGGTTGAGGATGAAAATGGAGGAGTTTTCTACAAACCCAAATGAATCGTGAAGTCCTCGAACTAGCTATCCAACAAATATAATTTTAATATGTTTTGGTTTTATTATGTATTTGTTTTTATTTATTAAACATAGGTTTTCATCGAAAAATGAAGGTCTCTATTCTCAAGCATTACGTCAAAATAGGAGATTATATTTTTTTTGAAAAATATGAGTGCACCAGATATTGAAGTCCTTTGATCCAAAAATAAAAATAAAAATTCATGAAAGAAAAAGTTGCGCGCTATAATGGCCTAATTCATGTCCTAATTGTAAATCTCGCTTGACTTTGAAACTTGATTAAAGAAAAAATATTCAATAAAAAACTATCCAACCAAGTGGAAGCACTAGATATCAGAGTTACGAATCTAAATTTGAAAGAATTAGAATTTTATCCTTCATGGAAAAAAAGTTATATGTTATATGGTGTGCATCACTTTTAAAAAATGTTGTTTTAAGAAAAAAACTAGTTTTCGTGGGAGATGGAAAAAAAAGTACAATCTGATTCCAAAAAATTTGAAAAAAAAATATTTTAGAATTCCATGTGATAAAATGTGACAAGACTCCTCGCTTGCATCATCTCTCAAATTCCTCACAGTTTTAGCCACTATAGGTGCCTCTGTGAAGATTTAGTTAAAAATAATAATTTCAGTTGTCCACTTGGCCAAAAATTGTAAACCATCATTATGGGAGTCTACCCAGGAGCAAACCATGATCAACCCTTGAAAAATGCTAGGATCTTGAATGTAAGTGAGCTTGAAGATCTGTAAAAACACTTTAATGCTGCTCCAAGATTTGAACTTTTACATATTTTAAAACTTGAATGCTCTTGTGAAAGAATGCTTGAAGACTTAGAATTCTTGGATCATAAAATTTCTCTTGAAAATGCTTGCTTAGATGAAAAAAATGACTTATTATATAGGCATTAACACCTAATTTACTATTATTTAGATCTCAAAAGTTGACATCAATCAAAATTTTGAATTAAGAAGGTGATTTTCCTGCTCAAACCCTAAAAATCCCCAAATGGGACTCATATATGCCAACCTTGGAGCATATGGGTCCTTGACCTAGGGGGACTCATACACCAAAGGTGGTATGAGTCCCACCCTAGATTTTGAGGTGGGTTTTTGGAATTTTTGATGTTTTTGGTGATTTTGTCAGATTTTCAGCTAAAACAAGCCTCAAGATCCAAAATAATGGGTCTTAGTGGCCTATTAATGATGATTTAAAGGGTAATTAATGCAAGTGTATAAAAATAGGTCCAAATTAGCCCAAGAATTGTACTATCTCCAAGAAGGCAGTACAATTTTTGTTGCCACATTTAGCACCCACTTTAGTGCCCATATGACTCTGCATGCATATGCAAGCTAAAGGACTCTGAATAGTGCAATTTATTTCATAAAAGGATACTCATATGGATTTATTCATAACAAAGGAGAATGAAGCCCCCACTATAGCTATCTACAAAACCACAATGTTAGGAACCACATCCTACAACATTAATTTGTTAGTTATCCATAATCCTCTTATCTAACTTCTAGAAATCCCATTTGAGGGTAGATGTATGCCCCCTTGATTCCACTTGCTTTATAGTGGTGGAATCAAGGTAGTAGTCTAACCACATCGAATAACTTAAGTCATATCATAGGGTATTTATAAGTACCATACCGCATAATGATAGACGTTTTATGAGGATGGGAGTAGAATCATGATACTAGCACAACAAATGACATTGAAGTGAAGCTCTCTAGTTCCCTTTATGTTAATTTGAATGAAAGGAATTTTTTAACCTAATATAGTTAAAACCCTAATTTTTAGCATATATAAGAGTAAAAAGTGAAGTAATTTATAAATATTGTCATTTACCTTCTTGGTAGATTTATTTTGGTGGCGAGTGATTGAAGATTCCAAGCCAATGAGATTACGAGCCTCCAAGACTAGACGTCCTATGAGATTAGGTAACCTGTAGTGAGCATCATTATCAGGTGAGTTGATTTTTCTACCTTAGCTTTGTCCTTACTCTTTTATTTATGATTTGTATGCATTTATAGATTAATTTAGGGCCTTGGAGAAAAAGTTTGCAAAACATCCCTTTTTTTGCAAAGTGTCCCCTTTTTTTGCAAAGTGTCCCTTTTTGTTGCAAATTGTCCCCTTTTGTCACAAAGTGTCCCTTTTTTTTGCAAAGTGTCTCATTTCTTCGCAATTGTCCCAAATGGGGTCTAAAGTTTCTAGGACCCTTAGAAAAGTACACTAGAATAACTTTAGTGCACTTTTTTAATTATTGATATATAGATTTAAGATTTTAGAATGCTTATAGGACATATTTTTTTCTTTTTTGGGTTAGATTCCACCCCATTCATGGTAGTGTCTTGGAGATAGATAGATCTATTGCCTCTGAGACCTAGCCCTGACACTTTCAGCAGAGGATACAAAGATATTATAGTCTACAGGATTGTATTTGGCATACCTCATTCCCCCCATGAGGTACCATGATGCTATGTTGATGGAAATGGCATAATGTTGGGATGTAGACAAATGTACATTTCATCTTCCCACAGGTGAGGTGACAATTACATTAGAGGCCATCCATCACATACTTCAAGTTCCAATTCAGGGTAAGAGGGTACGTTTTATAGCGGATCAATCATTTCACAAGATGAAATACAATATGCAGTATTGCCTTGGAGGTCCTATTCATGATAGTATCATGCAACCATAGATCGATCTAGCCATGCTACTATATTCATGGGCCCCATTTGTTGCACAAATTATGATGTTCACTATAGCACTAGTACTCATCCTTGATGACCGAGAAAAAAATTTAGAGGGAGCAATACTACATATCATACAAGGGATGAAAGAGCAGAGGATCATGTATGCTTGGGGGTGCAACATCCTTGCACACTTATATTATGATCTAGGGTGATTTTTATTTCATGAGGTTGGAAACATCGTACAATATACACTACTATAGGTGTAGTGTCTAGAGCATATCACTTGCACCAGGCCAACAATATTTCCATGTACATCAACCCTAGGGTATCTTTGTGCATTCACTTATCCATGGAGGTGGCTATGGAAGTACGAGAATTTTCACTTTTGGAGAGTCTAATTTGACTAACTGGATGAGGAGATCATATGGAGAACCTACCAACTTATACCATAGTGGTTGGATGAGACTCGTCAGCTAAGGAGACTATACATGGATAGATTTATGATAGGAAGACACAATTACATAGTATGGAATTTCTACTACAATCGTGTCATGTGACAGTTTGGATAGGTCCAAGTACCACCTATGGCACGACCCTTTTAGGAGATCAATATGGAGTGCCCAGAGGCCCAACAACACTAGATGATTTACAACTAATGATACTAGTACTAGAGATATCTATGAGGATTGGTGGGTAGTAACATATTCTGCTCCTATATTCCCAATGGATGAGCCAATAGGTGATGTAGGGCCACTCCCAGATCAGGGAGATGAAGAGGAGGATAGATTGAGGAGACACGCTTAAAGCCTACAAACATATTCATAGATGTGATAGATGAGGAGTATGCCAAGGATCTAGATCCTGATTATGATGGTCAAGAGGAGGGGGATGAGGATGAGGAAGCAGAGGAGGACATGGAGGAGTGAAGGTGATGAGACAATAGATGAGGATCTAGTGAGCCATGAGTGGGGAGCACCAACTCCTACTTATGTGACTAGATCACAGTGAGCAGCTAAAATAGGTACCAACACCTATAGTAATGGATAGGCTAGCACATGACGAGGTTGTCTTTACACAACCATCTAGAGATCTAGGTGATGATATTTTATTTATTGCCATGCTTTATGTTTTAATTTTATGTTCATATATATATCATGATGTGTACTGATTATATTTATGATTTCTATCTTGCAGGATCTATGAGAGACCTTCATGATCTCTATTGATAGGTGGTTGTCAAGATAGTTCCTCCATTAGTCTATGAGGAGGCTACTGATATAGACTATGTGCCCCCACCCATCATGGAGTGGGATCTATAGCTATTCGAGTTGTATGTTAGATTCCATGCAGTTTATGAGAGTTTTAGGAGGCATTCCCACCGAGCTAAGGCTTCTTAGGATGCTCAATTATCTTAAGCCCTAGCAGAGGTTGAGAGACTTTAGTCAAAGGTAGCCAGAATATAGGTACAGAGAGATCATCTAGAGGAGGATCTTTGGGAGACCCTTGGACATGTACATGGTTTACAATATGCTTTGAATGTACTCAACAACTCATGACCATGATCTCATACCATTATCTTACGATGGACCACCTCTAGACAAATGCAAGCACCAGATCCCAAGGGATCTAGCAGTCACATGCCTTAGTAGCATTGTATATATTGATTTCATGTACACAAAACTTTGATATATATATATATAATCATTTGATGTTTGGTTATTTTTATGCTTATTCATGCGTTAAATGTTAGATGGCAATGTGATTGATTAAATAATCTCTATTAGACTATTTAATGAATGTTTCCTTGATTTAACATGTTTTATGTGATCTAATTAAAAATTATTCTAATTTCTCTTAGATGCAACATCATGATTAAGTATGTTATGTTAAATTAAATGCACCTATGATCTAATTAAAGAACAATAAATGCATATAAGTATCTAATCTAACACAACATACAAGATTATCTTGAATAGTTTGAAACCTAAAGTAACTATCTAAAAGTTAATTTAAATAATTACTCTAGTATTCAAGACACAAATAATTGTTTGTCAAGAAAAAAGCAATGCGAGAGCACATATAATTGTATCTACTAACTCTAACATCACTACTTTATCATTCACACTATTCAAGAATGTTAGACACAATACCAACACAAATTTGCAACATTTATAGGTTCTTTAAGAGGTGTGTAT
Source organism: Sequoia sempervirens (assembly GCA_007258455.2). Lineage (NCBI taxonomy): Eukaryota > Viridiplantae > Streptophyta > Pinopsida > Cupressales > Cupressaceae > Sequoia > Sequoia sempervirens. The sequence continues at coordinate 181,756 of VDFB02333704.1, read as the reverse complement.
TCCAATTCTATTAATGTGTATGCACCAGACCCATAGCTTGGATTAATTATATAAGGTCCTAACCAATTAGGGCTGAATTTTCCTTTATTAGTCAGGTCAGCATTGATGTTATGTTGATTCTTGCATAACACCAAATCACCTTTGTTGAATATGTGAGGGATGACACTGTCATTATAGCTATGTTACCTCCTCATAGAGTAAGCCTGAAGGTGCTCAAGAGTGTTGATGTGTTGTTCTTCAAGCATTTCAAGTTGATGCAACTATTGTTCCTTATAATTATTGTCATCAATAAATCCTTGAAGAGTGATTCTTAACATAGGAATCTCTAACTCCAAGGGCATTATTGCTTTGGTACCATACATGAGGTTATAAGGTGTGGTTCCTATGGATAGTCTAACATTCGTATGATAGGCCCATAGCAAATATGTTAACTGCATGTGCAAATACTTATTATGTTTGCTAATGGTTTTCTTTAATTTTTTTTCAAGGGTTCTATTAGTTGATTCAGCTTGATCATTAGATTGCAGTAGTTAGGTGTTGAAAAGAAATGTTGTATGTTAAACATTTCCAATATCTTCTTCACGTCATTGTTCCTGAATGGTGTGCCATTATTGGAAACTAATGCGAAAGGAAGTTTGAATTGAGCAATAATGTGGGTATGTGCAAGATCATGATGAGCCAAAAAAGTGGTGATATGATGGGTATGTGTAGGGTATGTGGCTGAGAACTTTTTTTTACCCAAAATTGATGAAATGAAAAGGGTTTTTGAAGGAAATTTTCATCTTTCAACCAATATATATTATGCTTTACTTTGAATTTAATAAATAATAATTATTCATTTTCTATTTGAATTATGACTAAAGTCTCGATTGATAGGCTAATTGAAAAACATCTATAGCTTTCAAATGGTATCACATTTTTTAAATCTGAAACATGCATCTCATTCCCATGCTCATGACAATTATAAGATTGTAATGACTATGAGTTTTCACCAGCATGTGGTCGAGATGAGTTTTTATATTTTTTGCTTGTAATAAAAAAATTCATAATTAATTATTTGCTTGGAATTACAAAATACACACTATTGACATGAGTCCTCTATTTATATGTAAATATTATAATTATCATTTTATTAGGTGTGAATAACGGACATCTAATTTTTTTATTTTTTTTTCCTTTCGAAATTTAGAAGAGTGGCATTTAGCCTGAAAATTCACCAAATAGATTCTATTTTGTTAAAATCTAGTTGAAATTCACACACAGAGTTCTATTTTAATATTTTTGAATAATATAGATATTTATTCAAATTTTACATCAAGTTGACTAACTTCATTTTCTAATGCCACCACTCTTAAGGCCCTTTTTTTTTTTCATGATTATCCTCACATACCCATGCATTCCAATATGGGTATGTGTGGTGGATCATCATGGAAAAACGGGCCCTTGGCAAAACATTTAGAAAAATCAGAGTTAGGCAACTTGACATAAAAAATTGAATAAGTTATCTATATTATTTCAAAAATATGTAAGAATAGAATCAGTAGCAAATGGAATGTAGTTTCTAAACTACTAGGTTTGTTTTTTTTAAATCTATTTGGTGAAATTTGAAATTTCAAACGCAGTGGGTACTTAAATTTTAGGAAAAAAAATAAGAAGAGTTCCAGTTCCACCACCCTAATCATAATAAAATGATAATATTTTTTTTTATAAGATTTTAGATATGTAGAGGACTCATGCCCCAATGTGATGCATATTTTTTGTAATTCTTTTCCAAATAAATAATAATTAATTATGAATTTTATTACAATTTTAAAAAAATATAAAACATGTATGTCCTGACTCAATCTAACTTGGTCAAAACTTCATGAAATTCAATTTTTACTTCCTTTTTTAGTCCCCCATAATATGAAGAATAGAATGTGACACATGTTTTGGATTAAAAAATGAGATACCATTTGAAAGATATATGTTTTTCAATCAGCCTATCAATAAGGATCTTAGTCATAATTTGAATAGAAAAATGAATAATAATTATCTCTATTAAATTCAAAGGAAAGCATAATTTATAAGAGTGGAAAGCTAAGAATCTCCCTTTAAAAACCCTTTCTATTTCATCAATTTTGGGTAAGAAGATAGCCATCAGCCACATACCCATCATATTGCCACTTTTTGGCCCATCATGATCCTTCACATACCCATATGAAATGGCATATCACATCGGTTGTTGTTGAATAAAGGGGAATAAATTCTACCCACTTTGTGAAGTAATCTGTCGTGGTGATTATGAATGTATGTCTAGTGGAGGAAGGTGGTGATATTTTTCCAATGATATCCAAACCCCAAACCGCAAAGGGCCATATAGGAACTTGAGCTTGAAATTCAAAGGCAAGTGTATGAATCAAATTTCTATGTTCTTGATATTTATGAATTTTTTTTACATATGCAAAGCAATCTTGTTCTAGATGTCTCCATAGTATCCTATGTAGATTAGTTTTTGGACTAATGTTCTTTCCCCAAAGTGACACCACAAGCACCTACATGAGATTGTTCAAGTGCTATGGGTATTTCATATTTTCTAAGGCATCTAAGTAAGAGACCTTCAAAAACTTGCATCTAAGTATATAGTATTCCATGGTTGAACTGATAGTATTTCTTTTGTTTTATCTTCGGTTGATGGTTTCATAACTGTATGCACAATAAAGGTGAAGTCTTTTGAAGGAACTTGAGAAGATATAAGGGAAGCTACACTTGCTATTGCATCTGCATGCCAATTATCTTTCAAGGGATGTTGTCAATGGTAAATGATTCAAACTTCTCCAACAAAGTCATTATAAGATCATTGTATTTTGATAATTTTTCATGCTTTACTTGATATGTTCCATTTATTTGTTTAATGACCAATTGTGAATCATAAAATATCTTAATGTCTCTAGCACCCATAATTAAAGTGGCATGCAATCTAACATGCAATGCTTCATACTGGATAATATTATTCATACATAGGAAGTTTAACAGAGAAGAAAAGGGAATAGGTTTCTTTGTGGGTGGTATTATTATAACTCCTGCATCAGAGCTAGTTCTACACTTAGATCTATGAAAATACAATTCCCATGTATTAGCTTCAATTGTCAACATACTAACATTAGGGAAAGAATCATTACTAGGTAACACTAAAGGAGAAGGAGCATCAACTAGTTGGTCAGTCAAGGCTTGACCCTTAATTTATTTTTGCAAAGAAAATTTAAGGTCAAACTTAGTTAACAACATCACCCACTTAGCTAAGCATTCTGATAAGTCTATTTTAGTGAAAAGATGTCTTAAAGGTTCAAATTTCAGCATCACGTGTATTTCGACATTTATTAAGTAATATCATAATTTACTAGTAGCAAATATAAGAGACAAACATTGTTTGTCTATCAAATGTGTGTGTCGTTTCTCATAATCAATCAAAGTTTGGCTAATGTAATCAACAGGTTCTTTGCCATTTTCATCTTTTTGAGCCAACAATGTTATGAGAGCCTGTGCTGATGCTGTTGTATAAAGAATAAATGGTTTTTTATGCATAGAAGGTTGTAAAAAAGTGGGGTGACAAGATAATCTTTCAAACTCTCAAAGGCTTGGGGTGATCCCACAATATTGGTTTACAATTTTTGGCCAAATTGGAAACTAAACTAATTTTTTCTAACTAAACCTTCACTTTTGGGCACCTATAGTAGCTAAACCGTGGAGAATTTGAATATGATGCAAACTAGTGATTTGTGCGATTTTTCTATAGATTATAAATATATATTTTAAATTTTTTTTGGAATGAGATTGCACTTCTTTTTCCATCTCCTTCAAAAACTAGTTTTTCCAGTAAACACCATTTTTAAGGAGTGACGCTCACCGTATAACACAACTTTTTTTCCATGAAGGATAAAATTCTATTTTTTTTTAATTTAGATTTTTAACTATGATATATAGTGCTTCCAATTGGTTTCATAGCACGTTTTATTGAATATTTTTTCCTAAATCAAGTTTCGAAGTCAAACCAATTACAATTGAGAGATTGGCAGACTGTATAACACAACTTTTTTTGTATGTATCGAAATTCATTTTTTTCTTTTTTGTTGGATCAAGGACTTCAATATCTAAGTGAAATCATATTTTTCAATTTTTTTTTGATAATCTTCTATTTTTCCACGTGCAAAATAGAGAGCTTGATTTTCGGTGAAAAACCTACATTCACAAGAAATAAAAATAAATATAATAGTAATTTTTTTTTTTTTTAAATTATACTTTTGGGAAGCTTATAATAAGGACTACATACTTACAAAAAATACATTTTAAATTAATTCATTGGATCCCCCAAAAGGTAAATCAAAGTGGTTTTTTATCAGCATTTTGATAGGTTTAAAGGAGATTCTGTTATACGTATGGTTTAAAACTAGCGGGGTTCTATCCAAGGGGGTTTGATCTAAGGTAGTTTGATCAAACCCTCTTCAATTGGAATGCTTTAAATGAAACATTTTTAGGCTTAAATCATTATATTTTCTAAAAATATATGATTTTAGCAAAAATCAGAATCTCCTAGAAATTGTAAATCAACTTTGTGGGATCACCCCTTGTTTACAATCCTTGTTCCAATTAAATTGAATGTATTTCCTAAGGAGATATGTGAATGGTAATGTTTGATCTACTAAGGATGTTATGAAACTTTGTATAACTTGAATTCTTCCTTGTAAGGTGCATAGTTGAGATATGTTTCTAAAAGGTGGAATATTAACTATAGCATCAATTGTTTTTGTGTCCTCCTCAATGCCTCTATGAGATACAATAAAACCTAAAAGTTTTCCACTATCTACAATAAAGAAACATTTTTTGGATTCAATCTCATGTTGTATTTTCACATTTTCTCAAATATTTTCCAAAGGTAATTTACATTTTCTTTTCTTGTTAAATATTTGGCTACAATATCATCAACATAGTCTTCTAAAATCTTATGTATGTAATCATGAAAGATCAATTTTTCAAGCTCGTTGATATGTTGTGCCAAACTTCTTTAACCAAAAAGGCATCATTACCCAATGAAATGTTCCCCAAGATATTTCAAATGTTGTTTTATACTAATCTTGAGGGTTGATGAAGATTTAATTATACTCAAAAAATCCATCCATGAATGACAACAAAGCATGTACCGCAGTCAAGTCTACTATCATGTCAATATTAGGAAGAAGAAAGTCATCTTTTAAAAATGATTTATTCAAATCATGAAATTATATACACATCCTAATATGGTTTTCTGGTTTTGCAACTGTAAAAATGTTTGAGATCTATCGAAGAAGAATAATCTATAGGTATGATAAACCTAGCTGCAAGGAGCTTTTTAGTTTTGGCCTTAACTAATAAGCCTATCTTAGGGTTCATTTTTTGAATATTTTGTCTAAAAGGCTTATCATTTTGAGTGAGGACTTTATTGTGTGTTACAATCTTAGGGTCAATTCCTGACATATCTAAATAATCCCAAGTGAAAAGTTCGAGAAAGTCATGAAGTAAAGTTGCAAGGTCCTCTTGTTTGTCATCATCAAGGCACTTTCCTATCTTAATCACCTTTTCTTCATTGTTAATATACATTGATATATCTATGGTATCTCCTAAGGGAAGCACACTTTATTTTTGAAATTCAGGGTTGTATTCTTCTTTGCTCATGTCAACTTCATTAATTTCTTCTTCTTCAACTTTTTGCTTGGTACTAATCATAGCGCATGTAACCCATTTCTTTTTAGGAGTAAAAGGTTTGTCATAAACTCCTATTATTTCTTTCAAGGCTTCATCATCTTTGAAATACTCCAATGATTATTTGCAAGTTGTATCAATCAATTCTAGATGCTTCAAGGTGAGAGTTGTTTTAGGATTGCACATGATGGTGTTGATGTTTAGCAAGGTTCTCTTCATTTCTTGCGTAATATTAGAAAGGTATTATCCCAAACCAATTTTCTTCTCTTCTGTATTAGGTTCTATAGGATGATGAATGTCTTGTTCTTTCTTGTCACATCCTTTTCCACCATAACCAAGTTGTTTCATGAATTCATAGCCATTTCAATAAATTATTTCCATTTCTTTAAGGTTTGGTGGTTGTTGATAAACTATCTCATCAAATTTTTTGTATAACTTGTGTCTTCTTCTAAAGTAGACAAGGTAGATGCTTGTGATTGTTCTTCTAAATTTTGTGTTGACATCACCATTGGTTGTTTTTGGTTTTCATCTTCTTTACTTTGTATTGTGTACTCTCCCATAAACAAGGGTGTAAATTCTAAGGAACCCCAATCATCATCCAATAATTTCAACACCTTTTCCATCTCTTGTTTTCTCTCTTTCATAAGTTCTATGTTTGATGTTGGAATTAATGTGCTTAGAGGAATTGTCATTCCTTTTTCAACTTGAAAGCAACTTTTAGGCTCGAGGTCTATTTCAACTTGGTATACCTTTTTTTTATAGACATACTTCATGATATGATGAAGAGTCGAAGGAACCACATGCATCTCATGAATCCAAGGTATTCCTAAAAAAATATTGTATGAAAGGTCATGAGGCATAACATGAATAAGAGTTTCTAAGGTAGCCTTTCTGATTGTAATAGGTAAAGTAATCATGCTGAGTGGTTTCTTTTTCTACATTTTCAAATCCTCAAATTGATGAGGAGTCGAGTTCAATTTTTTATTTGTCCATGCCCAATATATCTAAAAGGTTCACATTGCACACATTAAGGGATGAGTCACTATCAACAAGGGTTCTTTTTATTCTTGTTCTATTGAATTTGGATATTATCATGAAGGAATCATGTTTCTTTCTCATCTCTAAGGGAGGGAGCTCATGTTGATGAAAGGTAATATCTACATTAACTGTATTCATTTCTTATATTAGAGCTGCCACATCATTTGAATTTGTATTAGAAGGGATCATAACTTGTTGTAAGGCTATTTGAAGAATGGTGTGAGAATTAGGATTGTTTTGAATTAAATCCCATAGGGAAATATTTGTAGGAGCATTCTTAAGTTGTTCAACAAGATCATAATCCTTCCCACTATGCGAAGGAAAATGAAGAGCACTAGGAGAGATTGGATTAGGTAAAGGTAAAGTTGTAGTTGGTTGTGGATTGTTTCTAGTGTTATATGTGTGAGAAATGGTATTATGAATTGAATGCTGAAAAAAATTGTCCTTAGGTGGTTCAAGAGTGTCAACAGGTTTGTTTTCAGTTTGAGGTTTGTGTGAAGGTGGGTAAAGGATAACTTGAGGTTGAATCGCATTAACATCTCTTGGTTTTGGTTTGTCATGACAAGCCTTAGTGGATGAACCTTGTGACATGAAATCATCAAGGGATTCATTTAACATGTCAAAATCATCACTACTAAAAGGCTTGAGGGTTAGGTTAACTTGGAAAAAGATATTTGACATGGGTATGTGCAAGATCATCATGGAAGAAAAAGGCCCTTAAGTGGTAAAAAATTCAGAAAAATTAGAGTTAGGCAACTTGACATAAAAACTTGAATAAGTTATATATATTATTTCAAAAATATGTAAGAATAGAATCTGTAGCAAATTGAATGTAGTTTCTAAGCTACTAGGTTTATTTACAAAAAAATATTGTTTGGTGAAAATTTGAAATTTCAATGCAGTAGTACTTAAATTTCAAGGAAAAAATAAGAAGTAGGTGTCCGTTTGACCACCTTAACTACAATATAATTATAATATTTTTTTTATAAGATTTTAGATATAAGTAGAGGTCTCATATTTGGATGTGATCCATATTTTTTTATATTTTTTTCCAAGTAAATAATTAATTAGTAATTTTTATTACAACTTTCACAAAATATAAAAAATTGTATGTCTGACCACCTTAACTTGGTAAAAAATTCATGAAATTCAATTTTACTTTTTTAATCCTATAGTATATGAAGCATAAAATGTGACACATGTTTTGGATTCAAAAAATGTGATATTTTTTGAAAGCTATAGATGTTTTTCAATCAGCCTATCAATCAAGACTTTAGTCATAATTCAAATAGAAAATGAATAATAATTATTTATTAAATTCAAAGTAAAACATAATTTATATTGGGAAAGTTGAGAATCTCCTTTAAAAACCATTTTCATTTCATCAATTTTGGGTTAAAAAAAATTCATTAGCCACATACCCTACACATACCCATCATATCGCCACTTTTTGGCCCATCATGATCCTACACATACCCACATAGTCAAATAACTATACTTTCTCCAAGTGTCTTAACTATTTTCTCTTGTTTTTGGTTTTGTTTTCTAATGGATTCCAAATGTACTCTAATCTAATTTGATTATGAACTAATGCTAAAAATGAAGAGTGCAAGAATCTAATTCTATCCACAATTGTTATGAATGCAAATTATACTACTTCTAGTGATTTGAATGTAATAGAAGCTATGCAAACTGAAACATAAAGATTTTAATAGAAAATAGAAGCTCTGAAATAGGGAATTTAACTCTATAAAATTTAGTTCACAATCTGCACTGGGACTGATTCACCCATAGGGGCGTATGAGTCCTAGTGGGGATGCTTTTCAAAAAATTTAGAAAATTTCATTTGATTTTTATGCTTTTTATGTTGTATGATTTGTAACCTAAGTGCAAATGTAGATTTTGTATGATGTCCAATGATTTAAGATGCAAAAATGCAAGCTATATGAACTTTCACTAATGCAAAATTTAGAAACTCTAGAATTCCAATTAACTAATGCAAACCCTACTGCAATGTTAATGCAAGAAAGATCTAGGATGATAATTCACTCCAAATCAGAATTATAATGTTCTAAATGTAGGTTCAACAAAATGAAACAACAAAAAATGGGGGAGAGGAATGCTTTCATATGGTTTAGGACATAGAGCATACCCAATTTTGTAATATTTCATTGAAGGATAACCCTAGAGAATCTCAATGCAAAGGAGAAAGAGATCTTGCAATAGGGTTGTCCTAGAGACTGATTGTAAAATAATAAGGGGTTCACCACAAAGTTAGGAATTGGAAAGACAAATGCAATGCAAGATGTAATGCTTAACCCTAATTTAATGCCAACTTTAACTAATTGACCTAGAAATGTATATAAAATAGAATAAAAAGATATTAGATGAAATTTGTGCACGTAAGAATCTGAAAAAAATCTAAATGATCTCTGAAATGTTGAAAATGTAAGAATTTTGACCTATTGAGACTCATATGCTAGTTTGGGTGAATCAGTCCAAGATCAGGGTTTCTGCATGTGAATAGGTTTCTGGAAAAAGGGTATATGAATCTACAAGAATCTTGAAAAATTCCTATAGTGGGACTCATATGCCACTTCTGGCATATCAGTTCCATTCCACCATTTTGGGAATTCAAAGTTTAGATCTACACTTCAACACCTGATCTTTTCCCCCAAATTGATTTCTCGATTTGAATATGTGAAAAGACCTGCAAAATAAAATATAGACTTGATTTGCTTATGGGGGGTTTTCCTTAGTCAAGCCCCTAGTCTGGTAATTAGACCTTGATGGAAACAATGAAATATGCATGTAAATAGAAATATAAACCCTAACTGTAAGTATGTTTAAGATTAGGAAATCTGAAATGCAATGCAACCCTATTATAATATGCAAGAATAAGATGCATGAATGGCATATGAAGATGAATGAATCACTTTCAGAGATCTCTAATCACCCTGAATGAGCCCTAATAATGCTTGTACCTTCCTTAATATGAATGTAGAGTGATTATGGAGGATGGAATCACTTAGGAAACAAGTCATTATGCTTGGCTTGATGGCTAGTTGCATCTCCCCAACCTAGTATCCATCATGATTCACCACAGACAACCATGATCGACCCTTGACAATGCTAGATCTTGAATGAAAGTGAGCTTGAATACCTACAAAAACACTTTAATGCTGCTCTAAGACTTCAAACTTCCTTAATTTTGAAACTTTAATGCTCTTGTGAAAGAATTCTTGAAGAATTTGAATGCTTGGATCTTGAAATTTCTCTTGAAAATGCTTGCTTAGATGAAAAAAATGACTTAGAAGCTTGCTTATATAAGCATTAACACCTAATTTACTATTGTTTAGATCTCAAAAGATGACATCAACCAAAAATTTGAATTAAAAATGTGGTTTTCCCACTCAAACCCTAAAAAGGCCCCAAATGGGAATCATACACCAACCCTTGCATATGGGTTTGACCTAGGGGGACTCATACAACCAAAGTGACATATGAGTCCAACCCTAGATTTTCGGGGTGGGTTTTTGGAATTTTTGATGTTTTTGATGATTTTGTTAGGTTTTTAGCTAAAACAAGCCTCAAGATATACTATAATGGGTCTTAGGGTCCTATTAATGATGATTTAAAGGATAATTAATGCAAGGGTACCAAAATGGGTCCAAATTAGGCTAGGAATTGTACTATCTCCAAGAAGGGAGTACAATTTTCATTGCCACAATTCTAATTTTTTTATCCAAGCTTGTTCCTGAGTATTTACTATTTTTTTCTAGTTTTCATACCCATTGACATTCTATGGGAGCATCATATGTTGATCCTAATATTGTTGACATTGCAAATCTCCTAATCCAAGATGAAGCTAAGTTAACTAATATGGATCTTATCAAGTCTTTCAAGTCACAAAAAATTATTGGCTAATGAGTCAAAGGTACAAAAGGAATCAAGGAATCTTGATAAGAAGCAAAAGAAGAAAATAAACAAGCCACATAAGGAACTAGAATCCTGTCTTTCAAAAGGGGTATCATCTAATAAGGAGAAGCCTACATGTGCATATTACAAGAAATTAGGGCATGATGAAAATCAATGTTATTCAAAACAAATTGATTCATTGAAGCATCTTCTTAAGAAGCATTAAAGAAATGAGTCTTCATCATCAAAGGGCTCATCTTATTCTTCTTCAGTAAAGACCAATAGAAATAAGGGGAAAAAACTTATTGCAGTTGCAGATTCTAAGTTAGAGAGGAGGATACTTGATTTAGGAGCCTCACATCACATGGTTTCATCACCACCCATCCTGATGGCTAATAACACATATATGTGTGTTTGTGGAAAGGGATCCATTGACATGGAATATGAATCATTCAATGATGTTCTGTGTGCACCCTCATTTCCAACCAATATCGTTTCGATCTATCAGATCACACATGCTAGAGTAGGAAAGAGTGTTGATTTCACACCAAATTCTATCATACTATGAGATTTGCATATAACAAAGATATAGTTGTAGTTGGGGAGGTTGATCACCAATTTTCAATCTACACCTCACATTTTTCTCCTAATGATTCGACATATGTTCACATTGATGCATCTTGTGTGGACACTTTTCAGGAGATTCAGTATGTGTTGGATGTTGTGGATGTGTTGTTGATATGTGGTTGCCATTGATTTCAACACTATTAGCACTTGGCGTATTAGAGGTTGTATATGTCGAGGATATTGAGAAAATTGTAAAAGAAAGTGTTCCAAGTTCCCAGTGGAATAGTGCAGGTTATGAAGGCATCTTGTTCTTTACATTGAAGTTCAGTTGCTATGGACTAAAGGGTTTATTCTTGAGAGTATCTAGATCATCTACGGGAAGTTTGAGAGGTCAATGTATAAATTTGATCATGTTGTAGTCTGACAGTATTTCTGTGGTCTCTATCAGTGTTCCTATGTGAAGTTTGTGTGATTATGGAAATCTCAATTGCTGTGAATTTTTCTTTGTTGTTTCTTGATTTTTTTGGATGTCTCTAGATCGTGCTCTAGATCTTTGTAGTATGTCCACATTAATTAGTATGCTCGTGGTGGAAGATTTTTTCTTGCACATGTTTTTTTTTTCATGTTCTTGGCCAACATGATGGTAGTAGCGTGTTGTGGATCTTCAAGGTGAAATTAATTTGGAGTCTTTTTGTGATGGAGATGTTAATTTGGGTATCCACTATGTTTTGGCTGACCTTGGTGGATTCACATTGAAATTTTATTTGTAAAATTGGGCCAACATTGAAAATATGTTTTATTTTCTTGGCCGATTAAGTTTGATAAAATATCACGTAGTAGATATATAAGAGTGATTATTTCATCAGTGAAAAGTGTGCTTCATGTGCTAGGTGTGCTCCTATGAGTGTATGTACGAATATCATTTGATTGCAGAGCAGAAGGGTGAAGAAGATCGAGCAAAGTGTGAAGTAGTTTGTGAGGGAGTTTTCTGTTAAATGGAACTATAATTAGGCTTGTGAAAAAGCTATTTTCTCAGTTCATACCCTCCATATTTTAATCCTATTTTGTATTGTTGGGCAGTGAGCCCCTTCTATAATTGAGTAATGAGCTCTAGGCAGTGTTCCTGAATGCATGTGAATTCCCCTTATTGATTTCATTACACTTTTAATAGGGTATAATATTGTGGACTAACATCCACTGTGGTTTTTCCCCTAACAGAGTTTCCACGTAAAAAATCCTGGTGTTCTCTGTCTCTCTGATGTGTTAATTGTTCATGGTTAATTGCTTATTTAGCAGATCTAAGATTAAGTTAAGTTAGAAAATTTTATCATTTTGTGACAACTGATTGACCTCCCCCCTCTCAGTTGTCCGTCCTTGTTTTTCCAACAATTGATATTAGAGCAGGTTCCTCTGAAGAAGTCTAAAAGCTTGTGGTGATCTAAGATGACAACATTCAAGAAGGACAGTCTGAGATTTGATGTAACTAACTATTCACTATGGAAATTCAGGATCTAGTGTCACCTAAGGTGTATTGCTGAATCCTACTGGAGGACTACAAAAGATCCATATGTTATTCCTTATAATGGTCCCTCCATTGTAGATGAGATCAAAGATGTTGAAAACAATATTAGGGCTATTGAAGATTTGGTGAGTGCTCTGATAGATTCGAAGATGGAAAATGTGGTAGGACTATAGATAGCTCATGAGATTTGGATGAAGCTAAAAACATTGTATGAAGGAGATGCACAGGTGAAGATGGCTAAGCTACAAAGTTTAAAAGGAAAGTATGAGAATTTGAAGAAGGGTGAAGATCAAAATATCACTTCTTTTATGCAAAGAGTAAATGAAATAGTGATGGGTATTACATGTGACGATGGTTCCCTGGATGAGTATGAAATTGTAGCTAAGATACTTATATCCTTACCTCCCTCCTACAAAGTGAAGGATCACACTATTAAAGAGCTCAGATAGTAACAAAGATGTCGAAAGACACACTAGTTGGTAAGCTTGCTACTTTTGAATTAAGTGAATTTGGTGAATCTGTTCCAAAAATTGAATCTGCATTCAAGGCTACTATATCTAAAAGTAACAAGAAACTATATGGTCTAGTAGAATTTTCCAAAAAGATATCTAAGCATTATGAATAACTGCAATAGCTTGAAGATAAAGAAAGAGATGTAGAAGAATTGGAAGCACTGATTGCAAAAAATGAACACAGAGGAAAAGGTAAGTATGAAGGAGTGTTACCTATTAAATTTTTTTCTTGCAGTGAAATAGGAAATTTTGCATCAAAATTTCCTAAAAAAGTTCCTAGATCTAAGCCTTACAAATATATATTCCAAAAGAAGTGTTGTTTTGCTAAAGAAGGAGTGAATGATGATGAGTTTGATAAAGATAATGGAAATGAAGATGAATGGGTTTTCATTGGTACAGTTGAAAATAGTCCTATGGCTACTTAATCTACTAAAGATGTGAAAGCTCTTGTAGCCCAAGTTGAATTAAAGGATGAGTGGGTTATTGAGTACAGTGGATGCTCACATCATATGACTACTAATAAAAACAAATTTGTAAGTCTAGAGAAGTATGATGGTGGTGTTGTAAGATTTGGAGACAACAATGCTAGTGTGATTCATGGTAGAGGTTCTATTTGTCTTGGTGGTAAGGATAATACTAATGATGTTCTTTATGTTGAAGGCCTGAAGCACAGTCTTTTGATTGTTCGGGTATGTTCAAGATCATCATGGAAAAAATAGGCCATTAAGTGGCAAAAAATTTAGAAAAATCACAGTTAGGAAACTTGACGTAAAAATTTGAATAAGTTTTCTATATTATTTCAAATATCTGTAAGAATAGAATATGTAGCAAATTGAATGTAGTTTCTAAACTCCTGTGGGTTTTTTTTTTTTAAATCTATTTCGTGAGTAAATTTGAATTTCAATGTAGTAGTACTTAAATTTCGAAAAATAGTGCAGGTGTGTTCTTGTCCTGACCAATTCTAACCACAATAAAATGATAATATTTTTAAAATATTTTAGATATAAGTAGAGAAATGTCCCCGGCTGTGAAGCATATATTTCGTAAATTTTTCCAAGCAAATAATTAATTATGAATTTTTTATTACAACTTTTAAAAAATATAAAACTCCTATGTCTCAATTTCACCTTAATCCTTGGTCAAAACTTCATGAAATTCATATATTTTTTTAATCTTATAGTATGTAGCTAGCTAGAATATCATGATGCATGTTTTAGATTCAAAAATGTGATAATTGTTTGAAAGCTATAGATGTTTTTCAATTAGCCTATCAATCAAGACTTTAGTCATAATTTAAATAGAAAATGAATAATAATTATTTATTAAATTCAAAGTAAAGCATAATTTATATTGGTGGAAAGCTAAGAATCTCCTTTAAAAACCCTTTTCATTTCATTAATTTTGAGTAAGAAAAAAGTTGTCAACCACATACCCTACACATACCAACCATATTTCCATTTTTTGGCCCATCATGATCCTACACATACCCGTTGGATAGATGGTGGACAAAGGCTATGATCTACAATTCAAAGATGGAAGATGCAAGATATGTGGAAGTTTGGGCAATATGATTGCTATAGATAGAAAGACGAAAGGTAATATTTTTGACCTGAATATTGCTAGTGGGAGTTGTTTAATTGGTTAAGTAGATGAAAGCTTGTTGTGGCATAGGAGGCTGTGTTGAATGTAAATTTTGATAAAATTGTCAAGCTAATTTCCACTCAAGCAGTAAGATATCTACCTATGTTAGTGAAGCCTGCTAACACAATTTGTAAGGAGTGTCAAATGGGTAAACAAACTAGAGTCTCTTTTCAGAGCAAATAGTTTCATTCAAATCATTTGTTGGAGCTGCTACATACTGGCCTCTGTGGTCCCTCTAGAGTTAAGAATTATCCATGGAGAAGATACTTTATGTTGATTATTGATGATTACTCTAGGATGATATGGGTTTCCTTCTTAAGGGAAAAATGTGAAGCACTGGAAAAGTTCAAAAGTTTCAAGGCTATGGCAGAGAATGAGAAAGGTTTGAAAATCAAGTGTCTAAGATCTGACAGAGGTGGTGAATTCACCTCTAGGGAGTTCAACTCTTTTTGTGAAGAACATGGAATCATAAGACAATTATCTACTCCACAAACCCCTCAACAAAATGGAGTTGCAAAAAGAAAGAGTAGAACAATTTTGGATGCTGCTAGAACAATGATGATGGAAGGAAATGTGCCCTAGAACTATTGGAGTGAAGATGTAAGCACTACTGTGTACACTTCAAACCGGGTAAATGTTAATGGTAATTTTGGTAAGACCCCTTTTGAGCTATGTTTTTGTTACAAGCCTACTGTTAAATATTTCAAGATCTTTGGAAGAAAATGTTATATCAAGAGAGATGATGATATATGAAAGTTTGATGCAAGAAGCAAAGAATGAATCTCTGTAGGTTACTCTACCAAAAGCAAGGCCTACCGATGCTATAAAAGAAGACTGAGAAAGATGGTTGAGAGTGCAAATGTCAGAGTTGATGAGGATTCTACTAAATCATACAAATATTGTGGATATGATTCAAATGAAGATAATACAAACAAAGGGAAAAATGTTCTGACACCAAATCAACTTCAGATTATTCCATATTTTTTGGTAAAAAATACTCAATTCGTTCTGGTAAATCAAGTAAATTAGGAAGCACAGACAAGTGCAGATGTAGTAGAAAGAACAAAAGAACTAGAAGATTGTGAAAGTTCTAAAAATCAAAGGTATGTAAAGCTAAATCATTCTGAAAGTCAAATTATAGGAGATAAGAATAAAGGAGTGCAAACTACAAGAAATATTGCAAAAGAGTATTGCCTGATTTCCAAGATTGAACCTAAAAATGTCACTGAAGCCTACCAAGATGAACATTGGATGGAAGCTATGAAGGAAGAGCTAACACAAATTGAAAAGGATGACACATTGACACTAGTTCCTAGACCTAAAGACAAAAATGTGATTGGTACTAAATGAGTGTTTGGGAACAAGCTAAATGAACAAGGTGAAGTGGTCCAGAATAAAGCAAGACTAGTATGTAAAGGGTATTCTCAGATGGAAGATGTTGATTTTGAAGAAACTTTTTCCCCTGTTTCCAGAATCAAAGCTATTAGATTATTCCTTGCTTATGCTACATACAAGAACTATAAAGTCTATCAAATGGATGTGAAGTTAGCAATTCTAAATGGATAACTAGAAGAAGTATACATTGAGTAGCTAGATGGATTTTAGCTAATTGACAAGGAAGATATGGTTTTCCACTTAAAGAAAGCTCTATATCGACTTAAGCAAGCCCCAGAGCCTGGTATGCCAGATTGGACAAATACTTACTGAAGCTTGGATTCACTAAAGGTACTGTTGATAGCAACTTATATTTCAAATGGGATCATGATAAAGAGTTAATTATAGAAATCTTTGTTCATGACATCATTTTTGGAGGATATGACAATCTATGTATGAAGTTTGCTGATGAGATGAAGGATGATTTGAGATGAGCATGATTGGAGAAATGAAGTTCTTTCTAGGATTGCAAGTGACCCAGTTAGACAAGGGAATTTTCATATCTCAGTCCAAATATGTGAGAGAGCTGCTGAAGAAATTTGGGATGGAAGAATCAAAGTTTGTTGGTACTCCCATGGTGACCAAATGCAAATTAACATAGAATGATGATTCTCCTAAGGAAAATCAAACAAGGTATAGGTAAATGATCGGTGGATTTATTTATTTAACCTAGACTAGACCAAACATTATGAATGTTGTATGTATGGTTGCTAGATTTCAGGTTGATCCGAAAGAATCACATGTGACTACTGTCAAGAGAATCTTCAAATATCTAGAAGGAAAAGATGACTTTGGACTTTGGTATCCAAAGGATGATGATCTCACTTTGAGTGCATATACTGATATGGATTGGGCTAGAGATGTAGATGACAGGAAAAGTACTAGTGGTGGTGCTTTCTTCTTAGGGAAGAAGCTGGTGTCCTGGTTGAGAAAAAAATAGAATTCCATTTCTCTATCTACTGATGAAGCAAAATATATTGCTGCTGCAAATAAATATACTCAAGTACTATGGATGAAACAAATGTTGAAAGATATACGGGTGATATATGAAGAGACCATTGCCATATACTATGACAATTCAAGTGAATGAGAAAGAAGTCAGACTAGAGTATGTGCCTACCAAATAATAGATTGCAGACATATTTACTAAGTTGTTGCCAAAGGATACTTTTTAGTATCTTAGAGGAATGCTAGGGGTAATTACCCCTCCCTA
>VDFB02333704.1:143442-164096 GCA_007258455.2 Sequoia sempervirens | reverse complement strand
ATCATTAGGAGAAAAATGTGAGGTGTAGATTGAAAATTGGTGATCAACCTCCCCAACTACAACTATATCTTTGTTATATGCAAATCTCATAGTATGATAGAATTTGGTGTGAAATCAACACTCTTTCCTACTCTAGCATGTGTGATCTGATAGATCGAAACGATATTGGTTGGAAATGAGGGTGCACACAGAACATCATTGAATGATTCATATTCCATGTCAATGGATCCCTTTCCACAAACACACATATATGTGTTATTAGCCATCAGGATGGGTGGTGATGAAACCATGTGATGTGAGGCTCCTAAATCAAGTATCCTCCTCTCTAACTTAGAATCTGCAACTGCAATAAGTTTTTTCCCCTTATTTCTATTGGTCTTTACTGAAGAAGAATAAGATGAGCCCTTTGATGATGAAGACTCATTTCTTTAATGCTTCTTAAGAAGATGCTTCAATGAATCAATTTGTTTTGAATAACATTGATTTTCATCATGCCCTAATTTCTTGTAATATGCACATGTAGGCTTCTCCTTATTAGATGATACCCCTTTTGAAAGACAGGATTCTAGTTCCTTATGTGGCTTGTTTATTTTCTTCTTTTGCTTCTTATCAAGATTCCTTGATTCCTTTTGTACCTTTGACTCATTAGCCAATAATTTTTTGTGACTTGAAAGACTTGATAAGATCCATATTAGTTAACTTAGCTTCATCTTGGATTAGGAGATTTGCAATGTCAACAATATTAGGATCAACATATGATGCTCCCATAGAATGTCAATGGGTATGAAAACTAGAAAAAAATAGTAAATACTCAGGAACAAGCTTGGATAAAAAAATTAGAATTGTGGCAATGAAAATTGTACTCCCTTCTTGGAGATAGTACAATTCCTAGCCTAATTTGGACCCATTTTGGTACCCTTGCATTAATTATCCTTTAAATCATCATTAATAGGACCCTAAGACCCATTATAGTATATCTTGAGGCTTGTTTTAGCTAAAAACCTAACAAAATCATCAAAAACATCAAAGGTCAAAACCCGAAGAAAATATAGGGTGGGATCATATATCACTTTTAGTTGTATGGTCCACCTAGGTCACCACCCTCCTTACAGGGTTTGGCATATGATTCCATTTTAGAAGGGACTTTTAGGGGATTTGAATTGAAGAAACCGTTTTTAATTCAATTTTTTCGTTGATGTCAAATGCTGTGAGATCACAACAATGAAGCCAGTGAGTGTTAATGCCTATATAAGCAAGCTTCTAAGTCATTTTTTTCATCTAAGCAAGCATTTTCACGAGAAATTTCAAGATCCAAGCATTCAAATTCTTCAAGAATTCTTTCACAAGAGCATTAAAGTTTCAAAATTAAGGAAATTTGAAGTCTTAGAGCAGCATTAAAGTATTTTTGTAGGTATTCAAGCTCACTTTCATTCAAGATCTAGCATTGTCAAGGGTTGATCATGGTTGTCTATGGTGAATCATGAAGGATACTAGGTTGGGGAGATGCAACTAGCCATCAAGCCAAGCATAATGACTTGTTTCCTAAGTGATTCCATCCTCCATAATCACTCTACATTCATATTAAGGAAGGTACAAGCATTATTAGGGCTCATTCGGGGTGATTAGAGATCACTGAAAGTGATTCATTCATCTTCATATGCCATTCATGCATCTTATTCTTGCATATTAGAATAGGGTTGCATTACATTTCAGATTTCCTAATCTTAAACATACTTACAGTTAGGGTTTATATTCCTATTTACATGCATATTTCATTATTTCCATCAAGGTCTAATTACCAAACTAGGGGCTTGACTAAGGAAAACCCCCCATAAGCAAATCAAGTCTATATTTTATTTTGCAAGTCTTTTCATAGATTCAAATCGAGAAATCAATTTGGGGGAAAAGATCAGGTGTTGAAGTGTAGATCTAAACTTTGAATTCCCAAAATGGTGGAATGGAACTGATATGCCAGAAGTGGCATATGAGTCCCACTATAGGAATTTTTCAAGATTCTTGTAGATTCAGATACCCTTTTTCCAGAAACCTATTCACATGCAGAAACCCTGATCTTGGACTAATTCACCCAAACTAGCGTATGAGTCTCAATAGGTCAAAATTCTTACATTTTCAACATTTCAGAGATCATTTAGATTTTTTTCAGATTCTTACGTGCACAAATTTCATCTAATATCTTTTTATTCTATTTTATATACATTTCTAGGTCAATTAGTTAAAGTTGGCATTAAATTAGGGTTAAGCATTACATCTTGCATTGCATTTGTCTTTCCAATTCCTAACTTTGTGGTGAACCCCTTATTATTTTACAATTAGTCTCTAGGACAACCCTATTGCAAGATCTCTTTCTCCTTTGCATTGAGATTCTCTAGGGTTATCCTTCAATGAAATAATTCAAAATTGGGTATGCTCTATGTCCTAAACCATATGAAAGCATTCCTCTCCCCCATTTTTTTTGTTTCATTTTGTTGAACCTACATTTAGAACATTATAATTCTGATTTGGAGTGAATTATCATCCCAGATCTTGCTTGCATTAACATTGCAGTAGGGTTTGCATTAGTTAATTGGAATTCTGGGGTTTCTAAATTTTACATTAGTGAAAGTTCATATAGCTTGCATTTTTGCATCTTAAATCATTGGACATCATACAAAATCTACATTTGCGCTTAGGTTACAAATCATACAACATAAAAAGCATAAAAATCAAATGAAAATTTCTAATTTTTTTGAAAAGCATCCCCACTAGGACTCATACGCCCCTATGGGTGAATCAGTCCTAGCGGAGATTGTGAAATACATTTTATAGAGTTAAATTCCCTATTTCTGAGCTTCTATTTTCTATTAAAATCTTTATGTTTCAGTTTGCATAGCTTCTATTACATTCAAATCACTAGAAGTAGTATAATTTGCATTCATTACAATTGTGGATAGAATTAGATTCTTGCACTCTTCATTTTTAGCATTAGTTCATAATCAAATTAGATTAGAGTACATTTGGAATCCATTAGAAAACAAAACCAAAAACAAGAGAAAATAGTTAAGAAACTTGGAGAAAATATAGTTATTTTACTATGTGGGTATGTGCAGGATCATGATGGGCCAAAAAGTGGTGATATGATGGGTATGTGTAGGGTATGTGGCTGATGACTTTTTTTAACCCAAAATTGATGAAATGAAAATGGTTTTTAAAGGAGATTCTCAAATTTCTACCAATATAAATTATGTTTTACTTTGAATTTAATAAATTATTATTATTCATTTTCTATTTGAATTATGACTAAAGTCTTGATTGATAGGCTGATTGAAAAACATCTATAGCTTTCAAAAAATATCACATTTTTTGAATCCAAAACATGTGTCACATTTTATGCTTCATATACTATAGGATTAAAAAAGTAAAATTGAATTTCATGAATTTTTTACCAAGTTAAGGTGGTCAGACATACAATTTTTTATATTTTGTGAAAGTTGTAATAAAAATTACTAATTAATTATTTACTTGGAAAAAAATATAAAAAAATATGGATCACATCCAAATATGAGTCCTCTACTTATATCTAAAATCTTATAAAAAAAATATTATAATTATATTGTAGTTAGGGTGGTCAAACGGACACCTACTTCTTATTTTTTCCTTGAAATTTAAGTACTACTGCATTGAAATTTCAAATTTTCACCAAACAATATTTTTTTGTAAATAAACCTAGTAGCTTAGAAACTACATTCAATTTTCTACAGATTCTATTCTTACATATTTTTGAAATAATATATATAACTTATTCAAGTTTTTATGTCAAGTTGCCTAACTCTAATTTTTCTGAATTTTTTACCACTTAAGGGCCCTTTTTTTCCATGATGATCTTGCACATACCCATGTCAAATATCTTTTTCCAAGTTAACCTAACCCTCAAGCCTTTTAGTAGTTATGATTTTGACATGTTAAATGAATCCCTTGATGATTTCATGTCACAAGGTTCATCCACTAAGGCTTGTCATGACAAACCAAAACCAAGAGATGTTAATGCGATTCAACCACAAGTTATCCTTTACCCACCTTCACACAAACCTCAAACTGAAAACAAACCTGTTGACACTCTTGAACCACCTAAGGACAATTTTTTTCAGCAATCAATTCATAATACCATTTCTCACACATATAACACTAGAAACAATCCACAACCAACTACAACTTTACCTTTACCTAATCCAATCTCTCCTAGTGCTCTTCATTTTCCTTCGCATAGTGGGAAGGATTGTGATCTTGTTGAACAACTTAAGAATACTCCTACAAATATTTCCCTATGGGATTTAATTCAAAACAATCCTAATTCTCACACCATTCTTCAAATAGCCTTACAACAAGTTATGATCCCTTCTAATACAAATTCAAATGATGTGGTAGCTCTAATACAAGAAATGAATACAGTTAATGTAGATATTACCTTTCATCAACATGAGCTCCCTCCCTTACAGATGAGAAAGAAACATGATTCCTTCATGATAATATCCAAATTCAATAGAACAAGAATAAAAAGAACCCTTGTTGATAGTGACTCATCCCTTAATGTGTGCAATGTGAACCTTTTAGATATATTGGGCATGGACAAATAAAAAATTGAACTCGACTCCTCATCAATTTGAGGATTTGAAAATGTAGAAAAAGAAACCACTCAACATGATTACTTTACCTATTACAATCAGAAAGGCTACCTTAGAAACTCTTATTCATGTTATGCCTCATGACCTTTCATACAATATTTTTTTAGGAATACCTTGGATTCATGAGATGCATGTGGTTCCTTCGACTCTTCATCATATCATGAAGTATGTCTATAACAAAAAGGTATACCAAGTTGAAATAGACCTCGAGCCTAAAAGTTGCTTTCAAGTTGAAAAAGGAATGACAATTCCTCTAAGAACATTAATTCCAACATCAAACATAGAACTTATGAAAGAGAGAAAACAAGAGATGGAAAAGGTGTTGAAATTATTGGATGATGATTGGGGTTCCTTAGAATTTACACCCTTGTTTATGGGAGAGTACATAATACAAAGTAAAGAAGATGAAAACCAAAAACAATCAATGGTGATGTCAACACAAAATTTAGAAGAACAATCACAAGCATCTACCTTGTCTACTTTAGAAGAAGACACAAGTTATACAAAAAAATTGATGAGATAGTTTATCAACAACCACCAAACTTGAAAGAAATGGAAATAATTTATTGAAATGGCTATGAATTCATGAAACAACTTGGTTATGGTGGAAAAGGATGTGACAAGAAAGAACAAGACATTCATCATCCTATAGAACCTAATACAGAAGAGAAGAAAATTGGTTTGGGATAATACCTTTCTAAGATTACACAAGAAATGAAGAGAACCTTGCTAAACATCAACACCATCATGTGCAATCCTAAAACAACTCTCACCTTGAAGCATCTAGAATTGATTGATACAAATTGCAAATAATCATTGGAGTATTTCAAAGATGATGAAGCCTTGAAAGAAATAATAGGAGTTTATGACAAACCTTTTACTCCTAAAAAGAAATGGGTTACATGCGCTATGATTAGTACCAAGAAAAAAGTTGAAGAAGAAGAAATTAATGAAGTTGACATGAGCAAAGAAGAATACAACCCTGAATTTCAAAAATAAAGTGTGCTTCCCTTAGGAGATACCATAGATATATCAATGTATATTAACAATGAAGAAAAGGTGATTAAGATAGGAAAGTGCCTTGATGATGACAAACAAGAGGACCTTGCAACTTTACTTCATGACTTTCTCGAACTTTTCACTTGGGCTTATTTAGATATGTCAGGAATTGACCCTAAGATTGTAACACACAATAAAGTCCTCACTCAAAATGATAAGCCTTTTATACAAAATATTCAAAAAATGAACCCTAAGATAGGCTTATTAGTTAAGGCCAAAACTGAAAAGCTCCTTGCAGCTAGGTTTATCATACCTATAGATTATTCTTCTTCGATAGATCTCAAACATTTTTACAGTTGCAAAACCAGAAAACCATATTAGGATGTGTATATACTTTCATGATTTGAATAAATCATTTTTAAAAGATGACTTTCTTCTTCCTAATATTGACATGATAGTAGACTTGACTGCGGTACATGCTTTGTTGTCATTCATGGATGGATTTTTTGAGTATAATTAAATCTTCATCAACCCTCAAGATTAGTATAAAACAACATTTGAAATATCTTGGGGAACATTTCATTGGGTAATGATGCCTTTTTGGTTAAAGAAGTTTGGCACAACATATCAACGAGCTTGAAAAATGATATTTCGTGATTACATACATAATATTTTAGAAGACTATGTTGATGATATTGTAGCCAAATATTTAACAAGAAAAGAAAATGTAAATGCCCTTTGGAAAATATTTGAGCAAATGTGAAAATACAACATGATATTGAATCAAAAAGTGTTTCTTTAGTGTAGATATTGAAAAACTTCTAGGTTTTATCATATCTCATAGAGGCATTGAGGAGGACACAAAAACAATTGATGCTATAGTTAATATTCCACCTTTTAGAAACATCTCTCAATTATGCACCTTACAAGGAAGAATTCAAGTTATACAAAGTTTCATAACATCATGTGGAGGCTTGAGATCAAACATTACCATTCACATATCTCCTTAGGAAATACATTCAGTTTAATTGGAACAAGGATTGTAAACAAGGGGTGATCCCACAAAGTTGATTTACAATTTTTAGGAGATTCTGATTTTTGCTAAAATCATATATTTTTTGAAAATATAATGATTTAAGCCTAAAAATGTTTCATTTAAAGCATTCCAATTGAAGAGGGTTTACAGTCAAACTACCTTAGATCAAACCCCTTGGATGAGCAGCTGGTTTTTAAACCATACCTATAACAAAATCTCCTTTACACCTATGAAAATGTTGATAAAAAACCACTTTTGATTTACCTTTTGGGGGATCAAATTAATTCATATAAAATTTATTTTTGTAAGTATGTAGTCCTTATTATAAGCTTCCCAAAAAGTATAATTTTAAATAAATTTAATTTGATTATTATATTTGTTTTTTATTTCTTGTGAATGTGGGTTTTTTATTGAAAATCAAGCTCTCTATTTTGCACATGTGGAAAAATAGAAGGAATTATCAAAAAATTTGAAAATATGATTTCACTAGATATTGAAGTCCTTGATCCAACAAAAAGAAAAAAAATGAATTTGATGCATACAAAAAGATTTATTGTTATCTGATTCTGCTTAATCTGAATTGTAATTTGTTAGACCCGGAAACTTGATTAGGGGAAAAATATTAGGTAAAAGCGTGCTATAGAAACCAATTAGGGGAAGCACTATATATAGAGTATTTAAAAATATAAATTCAAAAAAGATTTACATCCTTTATGGAAAAAAAGTTGTGTTATACGGTGAGTGTCACTCCTTAAAAATGGTGTTTACTAAAAAAAACTAGTTTTCGAAGGAGATGGAAAAAGAAGTGCAATATAATTCCAAAAAAAATTTAAAATATATATTTATAATCTACAGAAAAATGGCACAAATCACTAGTTTGCATCATATTCAAATTCTCCACGGTTTAGCCACTATAGGTGCCCAAAAGTGAAGGTTTAGTTAGAAAAAATCAGTTTAGTGTCCAATTTGGCCAAAAATTGTAAACCAATATTGTGGGATCACCCCAAGCCTTTGAGAGTTTGAAAGATTATCTTGTCACCCCACTTATTTTACAACCTTCTATGCATAACAAACCATTTATCCTTTATACAACAGCATCAGCATATGCTCTCATAACATTGTTGGCTCAAAAAGATGAAAATGGCAAAGAACCTGTTGATTACATTAGCCAAACTTTGATTGATTATGAGAAACAACACACACATTTGATAGACAAACAATGTTTGTCTCTTATATTTTCTACTAGTAAATTATGACATTAATTACTAAATGTTGAAATACACGTGATGATGAAATTTGAACCTTTAAGACATCTTTTCACTAAAATAGACTTATCAAAATGCTTAGCTAAGTGGGTGATGTTGTTAACTAAGTTTGACCTTAAATTTGTTTTGCAAAAAGAAATTAAGGGTCAAGCCTTGACTGACCAACTAGTTGATGCTCCTTCTCCTTTAGTGTTACCTAGTAATGATTCTTTCCCTAATGATAGTGTGTTGACAATTGAAGCTAATACATGGGAATTGTATTTTGATAGATCTAAGTGTAGAACTGGCTCTGATGCAGGAGTTATAATAATACCACCCACAAAGAAACCTATTCCCTTTTCTTCTCGGTTAAACTTCCTATGTATGAATAATATTATCCAGTATGAAGCATTGCATGCTAGATTGCATGCCACTTTAATTATGGGTGCTAGAGACATTAAGATATTTTATGATTCACAATTGGTCATTAAGCAAATAAATGGAACATATCAAGTAAAGCATGAAAAATTATCAAAATACAAGGATCTTATAATGATTTTGTTGGAGAAGTTTGAATCATTTACCATTAACAATATCCCTTGAAAGATAATCGGTGTGCGGATGCAATAGCAAGTGTAGCTTCCCTTATATCTTCTCAAGTTCCTTCAAAAGACTTCACCTTTATTGTGCATACAGTTATGAAACCATCAACCGAAGATAAAACAAAAGAAATACTATCAGTTCAACTATGGAATACTCAAGTGAATGGTACGATGTGATATTTAATTATTTGAAATATGGTACCTCTCCCAAACCAAAAACTAAGAAAATTTGAGCCCACCTTCGAAAACTTGCATCTAAGTATATAATTCTCACCGATGTGTTGTATCAAAGGTTGTTTGATGGTCTCTTACTTAGATGCCTTAGAAAATATGAAATCCCCATAGCACTTGAACAATCTCATGCAGGTGCTTGTGGTGTCACTTTGGGGAAAGAACATTAGTCCAAAAACTAATCTACATAGGATACTATTGGAGACATCTGGAAAAAGATTGCTTTGCATATGTAAAAAAAATTCATAAATATCAAGAACATAGAAGTTTGATTCATACTCTTGCCTCTGAATTTCAAGCTCAAGTTCCTATATGGCCCTTTGCGGTTTGGGATTTGGATATCATTGGAAAAATATCACCACCTTCCTCCACTAGACATACATTCATAATCACCACAACAAATTACTTCACAAAGTGGGTAGAATTTATTCCCCTTTATTCAACAACAACCGATGTGATATGCCATTTCATATGGGTATGTGAAGGATCATGATGGGCCAAAAAGTGGCAATATGATGGGTATGTGGCTGATGACTATCTTTTTACCCAAAATTGATGAAACAAAAAGGGTTTTTAAAGGAGATTCTTAGCTTTCTACTGATATAAATTATGCTTTCCTTTGAATTTAATAAGTAATTATTATTCATTTTCTATTCAAATTATGACTGAAGTCCTGATTGATAGGCTGATTGAAAAACATCTATATCTTTCAAATGGTATCACATTTTTTTAATCCAAAACATGTGTCACATTCTATTCTTCACATATTATAGGATTAAAAAAAGTAAAATTGAATTTCATGAAGTTTTGACCAAGTTAGGGTGGTCAGACATACAAGTTTTTATATTTTAAAAAAATTGTAATAAAAATTTCATAATTAATTATTTAGTTGGAAAATAATTACAAAAAATATATACTCACATTGGGGCATAAGGTCCTCTACTTATATCTAAAAATCTTATAAAAAATATTATCATTTTATTATGATTAGAGATTGTTCAGAAAGACACCTACTTCTTATTTTTCCTAAAAATTTAAGTACCCACTTTGCACATTGGAATTTCAAAATTTCACCAAAATAGATTTAAAAAACTAGTAGTGTAAGAAAATGCATTCAATTTGCTATAGATTCTATTCTTACATATTCTTGAAATAATATGAATAGCTTATTCAAATTTTTTATGTCCAAGTTGCTAACTTCTGATTTTTTCTAAATTTTTGCCATGGGGCTTTGTTTTTCCATGAGTGTTCCTACACATACTTATATTGGAGCGCATGGGTATGTGCCGAGGATGTCCTCATGGAAAAAAGAATTATGAAATCAGTGAAAAATTTAGAAAAATGAGATGAAATCAACAATAAGCTGAATAAAGTATATATTCAAAATATGAGATAGAATCTGTAATAAGTGAATGTGAACTGAACTACTAGATTATTTAAACAAAAATAAAATCTATTTGGTGAAAAGAATTTAAATTTCAATGCAATGTAAATTTCAAAGGAAAAAATAAAGAGTAGGTGTTGTCCCCTGCTCCTAATAAAATAATCTTTTGTAATTTTTATCCAAAATTAAATAATTAATTATGAATTTTTTATTTACAATTTTAAAAATATAAAGAAACTCATGTCAATAAAATACACCTTAACTTGGTCAAAACTTCCTTGAAATTCATTTTTTTTTTAATCTTATAGTATGTGAAGCATAGAATGAGATGCATGTTTCAGATTTAAAAAACGTGATACCATTTGAAAGCTATAGATATTTTTTAATTAGCCTATCAATCGAGACTTTAGTCATAATTCAAATAGAAAATGAATAATAATTATTTATTAAATTCAAAGTAAAACATAATATATATTGGTTGAAAGATGAAAATTTCCTTCAAAAACCCTTTTCATTTCATCAATTTTGGGTAAAAAAAAGTTCTTAGCCACATACCCTACACATACCCATCATATCACCACTTTTTTGGCCCATCACGATCTTGCACATACCCACATTATTGCTCACTTTGAACTTCCTTTCACATTAGTTTCCAATAATGGCACACCATTCAGGAAAAATGATGTGAAGAAGTTATTGGAAATGTTAAACATACAACATTGATTTTCAACACCTAACTATCTGCAATCTAACGATCAAGCTGAATCAACTAATAGAACCCTTGAATTTTTTTTAAAGAAAACCATTAGCAAACATAATAAGGATTTGCACACACAGTTAACATATTTTCTATGGTCCTATCATATGAATGTTAGACTATCCATAGGAACCACACCTTATAACCTCATCTATGGTACCAAAGCAATAATGCCCTTGGAGTTAGAGATTCCTATGTTAAGAATCACTCTTCAAGGATTTATTGATGACAATAATTATAAGGAACAACAGTTGCATCAACTTGAAATGCTTGAAGAACAATGCATCAACACTCTTGAGCACCTTCAGGCTTACTCTATGAGGAGGTAACATAGCTATAATGACAGTTTCATCCCTCGCATATTCAACAAAGGTGATTTGGTGTTATGCAAGAATCAACATAACATCAATTCTGACCTAACTAATAAAGGAAAATTCAGCCCTAATTGGTTAGGACCTTATATAATTAATGCAAGCTATGGGTCTAGTGCATACACATTAATAGAATTGGAATACACACCTCTTAAAGAACCTATAAATGTTGCAAATTTGTGTTGGTACTGTGTCTAACATTCTTTTATAGTGTGAATGATAAAGTAGTGATGTTAAAGTTAGTAGATG
The DNA here is from genome assembly GCA_007258455.2 of Sequoia sempervirens. Classification (NCBI taxonomy): domain Eukaryota; kingdom Viridiplantae; phylum Streptophyta; class Pinopsida; order Cupressales; family Cupressaceae; genus Sequoia; species Sequoia sempervirens. Next base: position 152,544 of record VDFB02333704.1, on the reverse strand, counting down.
CAATTATATGTGCTCTCACATTGCTTTTTTCTTGACAAACAATTATTTGTGTCTTGAATACTAGAGTAATTATTTAAATTAACTTTTAGATAGTTACTTTAGGTTTAAAACTATTCAAGATAATATTGTATGTTGTGTTAGATTAGATACTTATATCCATTTATTGTTCTTTAATTAGATCATAGGTGCATTTAATTTAACATAACACACTTAATCATGATGTTGCATCTAAGAGAAATTAGAATAATTTTTAATTAGATCACATAAAACATGTTAAATCAAGGAAACATTCATTAAATAATCTAATAGAGATTATTTAATCAATCACATTGCCATCTAACATTTAACGCATGAATAAGCATAAAAATAACCAAACATCAAATGATTATATATATATATATATAAGTTTTGTGTACATGAAATCAATATATACAATGCTACTAAGGCGTGTGACTGCTAGATCCCTTGGGACCTGGTGCTTGCATTTGTCTAGAGGTGGTCCATCGTAAGACAGTGGTATGAGATTGTGGTCATGAGTTGTCGAGTACATTTAGAGCATATTGTAAACCATGTACATGTCCAACGGTCTCCCAAAGATCCTCTTCTAGATGATCTCTCTATACCTATATTCTGGCTACCTTTGACTAAAGTCTCTCAACCTCTGCTAGGGCTTAAGATAATTGAGCATCCTAAGAAGCCTCGGCTCGGTGGGAATGCCTCCTAAAACTCTCATACACTGCCTAGAATCTAACATACAGCTCGAATAGCTATAGATTCCACTCCATGATGGGTGGGGGCACATAGTCTATATCAGTAGCCTCCTCATAGACTAATGGAGGAACTATCTTGACAACCACCTATCAATAGAGATCATGAAGGTCTCTCATAGATCCTGCAAGATAGAAATCATAAATATAATCAGTACACATCATGATATATATATGAACATAAAATTAAAACATAAAGCATGGCAATAAATAAAATATCATCACCTAGATCTCTAGATGGTTGTGTAAAGACAACCTCGTCATGTGCTAGCCTATCCATTACTATAGGTGTTGGTACCTATTTTAGCTGCTCACTGTGATCTAGTCACATAAGTAGGAGTTGGTGCTCCCCACTCATGGCTCACTAGATCCTCATCTATTGTCTCATCACCTTCACTCCTCCATGTCCTCCTCTGCTTCCTCATCCTCATCCCCCTCCTCTTGACCATCATAATCAGGATCTAGATCCTTGGCATACTCCGCATCTATCACATCTATGAATATGTTTGTAGGCTTGAAGCGTGTCTCCTCAATCTATCCTCCTCCTCATCTCCCTGATCTGGGAGTGGCCCTACATCACCTATTGGCTCATCCATTGGGAATATAGGAGTAGAATATGTTACTACCCACCAATCCTCATAGATATCTCTAGTACTGGCATCATTAGTTGTAAATCATCTAGTGTTGTTGGGCCTCTGGGCACTCCATATTGATCTCCTAAAAGGGTCGTGCCATAGGTGGTACTTGGACCTATCCAAACTGTCACATGACACGATTTTAGTAGAAATTCCATACTATGTAATTGTGTCTTCCTATCATAAATCTATCCATGTATAGTCTCCTTAGCTGACGAGTCTCATCCAACCACTATGGTATAAGTTGGTAGGTTCTCCATATGATCTCCTCATCCAGTTAGTCAAATTAGACTCTCCAAAAGTGAAAATCCTCGTACTTCCATAGCCACCTCCATGGATAAGTGAATGCACAAAGATACCCTAGGGTTGATGTACATGGAAATATTGTTGGCCTGGTGCAAGTGATATGCTCTAGACACTACACCTATAGTAGTGTATAGTGTACGATGTTTCCAACCTCATGAAATAAAAATCACCCTAGATCATAATATAAGTGTGCAAGGATGTTGCACCCCCAAGCATACACGATCCTCTGCTCTTCCATCCCTTGTATGATATGTAGTATTGCTCCCTCTAAATTTTCTTCTCAATCATCAAGGATGAGTACTAGTGCTATAGTGAACATCATAATTTGTGCAACAAATGGGGCCCATGAATATAGTAGCATGGCTAGATCGATCTATGGTTGCATGATACTATCATGAATAGGACCTCCAAGGCAATACTACATATTGTATTTCATCTTGTCAAATGATTGATCCGCTATAAAACGTACCCTCTTACCCTGAATTGGAACTTGAATTATGTGATGGATGGCCTCTAATGTAATTGTCACCTCACCTGTGGGAAGATGAAATGTACATTTGTCTACATCCCAACATTATGCCAGTTCCATCAACATAGCATCATGGTACCTCATGGGGGGAATGAGGTATGCCAAATACAATCCTGTAGACTATAATATCTTTGTATCCTCTGTTGAAAGTGTCAAGGCTAGGTCTCAGAGGCAATAGATCTATCTATCTCCAAGACACTACCATGAATGGGGTGGAATCTAACCCAAAAAAGAAAAAAATATGTCCTCTAAGCATTCTAAAATCTTAAATCTATATATCAATAATTAAAAAAGTGCACTAAAGTTATTCTAGTGTACTTTTCTAAGGGTCCTAGACACTTTAGACCCCATTTGGGACACTTTGTGAAGAAACGAGACACTTTGCAAAAAAAGGACACTTACTTGTGACAAAGGGACAATTTGCAACAAAAGGGACACTTTGCAAAAGGGGACACTTTGCAAAAGGGATGCTTAGCAAACTTTTTCTTAAAGGCCACTATATTAATTTATAAGTATTAACAAATCATAAAATAAAAGAGTAAGGACAAAGCTAAGGTAGAAAAATCAACTAACTTGATAATGATGCTCGCTACAGGTTACCTGATCTCGTAGGACGTCCAGTCTTGGAGGCTCGTAATCTCGTTGGCTTGGAATCTTCAATCACTCGTCACCAAAATAAATCTACCAAGAAGGTAAATGACAAAATATTTAGAAATTACTTCACTTTTTACTCTTATATATGCTAAAAATTAGGGTTTTAACTATATTAGGTTAAAAAATTCCTTTCATTCAAATTAACATAAAGGGAGCTAGAGAGCTTCACTTTCGATGTCATTTGTTGTGCTAGTATCATGATTCTACTCCCATCCTCATAAAGTGTCTATCATTATGTGGTATGGTACTTATAAATACCCTATGATATGACTTACGTTATTCGATGTGGTTAGACTACTACCTTGATTCCACCTCTATAAAGCAAGTGGAATCAAGGGGGCATACATCTACCCTCGAATGGGATTTCTAGAAGTTAGATAAGAGGATTATGGATAACTAACAAATTAATGTTGTAGGATGCAGTTCCTAACATTGTGGTTTTGTAGATAGCTATAGTGGGGGCTTCATTCTCCTTTGTTATGAATAAATCCATATGAGTATCCTTTTATGAAATAAAGTGCACTATTCAGAGTCCTTTAGCTTGCATATGCATGCAGAGTCAAATGGGCACTAAAGTGGGTGCTAAATGTGGCAAAAAAAATTGCACTCCCTTCTTGGAGATAGTACAATTCTTGGGCTAATTTGGACCTATTTTTGTACACTTGCAGTAATTACCCTTTAAATCATCATTAATAGGCCCCTAAGACCCATTATTTTGGATCTTGAGGCTTGTTTTAGCTGAAAACCTGACAAAATCATCAAAAACATCAAAAATTCCAAAAACCCACCTCAAAAATCTAGGGTGGGACTCATACACCACCTTTGGCGTATGAGTCCCCCTAGGTGGGACCCATATGCCAAGGCTGGCATATGATTCCCATTTGGGGCTTTTTTAGGGTTTGAGAGGGAAAATCACCTTTTTAATTCAATTTTTTTTATGTTGGCTTTTAAGATCTAAATAATAGTAAATTAGGTGTTAATATCCATATAAGCAAGCTTCTAAGTCATTTTTTCATCTTAGCAAACATTTTCAAGAGAAATTTCAAGATCCAAGCATTCAAAATCTTCAAGCATTCTTTCACAAGAGCATTCAAGTTTCAAAAGTAAGTAAAGTTCAAGTTTTGGAGCAGCATTAAAGTGTTTTTACAGGTCTTCAAGCTCACTTTCATTCAAGATCTAGCATTTTCAAGGGTTGATCATGGTTGTCTATGGGTGATCCCATAATAGTGGTTTACAATTTTTGGCCAAACTGGACACTAAAATTATTATTTTTAACTAAATCTTCACATTTGGGCACCTATAGTGGCTAAACCGTGAGGAATTTGAAGATGATGCAAACTAGAGTCTTGTCACATTTTATCTGTAGATTCTAAAAATATTTTTTTCAAAATTTTTGGAATCAGATTGCACTTCTTTTTCCATCTCCCACGAAAATTGGTACTTTTTAGAAAACAACATTTTAAAAAAGTGATGCACACCATATAGCACACAATTTTTTTTCCATGAAGGATAAAATTCTAATTATTTTGAATTTAAATTTTTAACTCCAATATCTAGTGCTTCCACTTGGTTGGATAGTTTTTTATTGAATATTTTTTCTTTAATCAAGTTTCGAAGTCAAACGAATTACAATTCAGACATAGCGTGACCGTATAACGCATAACTTTTTTTTGTTTTATCAAAATTTTATTTTATTTTTTTGTTGGATCAAGGACTTCAATATCTGGTGCACTCATATTTTTCAAAAAAAAAATTATAATCTCCTATTTTTAGGCATGTAGAATGAGACCTTCATTTTGATAAAAAACCATGTTTAATAAAACTAAAAAAAAAACATAATAAAACCAAAACATATTAAAATTATATTTGTTGGATGGCTAGATTCAGGGGACTACGATTCTAGCTGGGTTTGTAGAAGACTCCTCCATTTTTCATCCTCAGCAGAGCTTCAAAGCATAAAAATTTAGGGCTTTTTGTGAACAAAATCAAAAATAAGGAAAAGGGGGGTTCGCTAGAACCAGAGGGGGTTCGAGTGAACCAGGGTTCATTTGAACCCCCTTCAATATGCATTTTTCTTTTTTTTTGGGTGGAAAATGCACTGGCCCAGTAATTAATGGGTTCGTTCAAACTAGTTTGGTCGAACCCTTTTTTAGTTCGGTCAAACTTGTAGGTTCATTCAAACCCCTAAAATCAATTTTTTTTCCATGGGGTCATTTTTACTCAGTTTTTCTTCCTCCATCAAATTGTAAACCACTATTGTGGCTTCACCCCTATGGTGAATCATGATTGATTCTAGGTTGGGAGATGCAACTAGCCATCAAGCCAAGCCCAATGACTTATTTCCTAAGTGATTCCATCCTCCATCACCACTCTACATTCAACCTGAGGAAGATACAAGCATTATTAAGGCTCATTTGGGGTGAATAGAGAACTCTTAAAGTGAGTCATTCATCTTCATATGTCATTCATGTATCTTCTTCTTGCACATTAGAATAGGGTTGCATTGCATTTCAGATTTCCTAATCTTAGACACACTCAAGGTTAGGATTTATATTCTTATTTACATGTATATTTCATTATTTCCATCAAGGTTTAATTACCAAACTAGGGATTTGACTTAGGGATTATGTTTTGTAGGTCTTTCCATAGATTTGGCTCCAAAAATCAATTTGGGAGAAAAGAGTAGGTGTTGAAGTGTAGATCCAAACTTTGAATTCCCAAAAAGAGGAATGGGACTGATACGCTAAAAGAGGTGCATGAGTCCCACTATAGGTATTTTTCAAGATTATTGTAGATTTAGATACCCTTTTTCTAGAAACATTTTCCTATGCAGAAACCCTAATCTGGGACTGATTTTTCCAAATTGGTGTATGAGTCCTAGTAGGTCAAAATTCTTATATTTTCAACATTTTAGAGATCATTTAGATCTTTTTTAGATTCCTAGGTGCACACATTTCATCTTATAGCTTGTTATTCTATTTTACATACATTTCTAGGTCATTTAGTTAAAGTTGGAATTAAATTAGGGTTAAGCATTACATATTGTATTGCAATTTTATTTCCAAGTCCTAACTTGGTGGTGAACCCCTTATTATTTTACAATCAGCCTCTAGGATAGCCCTATTGAAAGATCTCTTTGTCCTTTGCATTGAGATCTTTAGGGTTATCCTTTAATGAAATAATTGGAAAGTGGGTATGCTCTATGTCCTAAACCATACGAAAGCATTCCTCTCCCCCATTTTTCTATTGTTTCAAGAATCAATTGTAAATCCTCCTTATCAATGTTGCAATCTTTTAGCTATATTTTTAATTGCTTAACTTTGGCGATGTAGTTTTGGATGTGGTCAAAATATTTAGGAACAAGATTCATCAAATCATTATCAATCTGATATCCCCTAATCTTAACTTCTACCATATATTTTTTCAAAAGCCTCCCGAGCCTTTTTAGGTGTTTTGCATGATTCAACATGAAATTCTAAATCAAATGAGACTAATGAACATATGCATCCAAGATTTTTCTCACTATCAAGCTCCCATTTGTCCAATTCTTTAGCATTAGTAGGTTGAGAAATGGTTTCCTTTAGATAGCCTATTAGACCTTTCATCATGAGATAGTTACATACTAGTTTTCTCCATGTAGCATAATTGTGTTGTGTTAGGAGTTCAATTTGTGATTTCCACATTGCCAGAATACAAACCAAGGAAAAGAAAGAAATCAACTACTACAATATTACACCCCCCCCCAAATTACTCAATCAATAAATCTCCTTAGCAATATATGATTTGTGGTACTTTATATTTAGTGCTATTATAGGTGCCACTTGCCAAAAACAATAAAGTGGACTTGATATTAGTGCTTATAGATGGCCAAATTTGACCAAAATTCCAAAGTAATTTTTTAACAAAGAATGAGATCAATCTGATCACATCACTAGAAAGTACACAAAAAAATTATCCACTTTCAAAAAAAAATTCACTCAAATGTTGTCGTAGGAGCAAGAACAGAGCCTTAGAAGTTATAAAAATGAGAACAACACAAAAAACATGTGAGAATCTATAATTTATGAAAACATCATGAACCAAAAATAAAATTTGATTGCACCACTATGTAGCACATAAAATTTTTCCCCAATTCAAGAAAAAATTCTCACAAAAAGGAGGTCGTATGGGAAAGTTATGGCTATTTGAAGTTGAACTACAAATAAAAAATTTCATTGGAGAAGTGGTAATTTTTTTTGAATGGACCATACTGGTCGCACCCACAAAAGGATATGAAAATCATGGCAAAACCTATCATGGGAATTGGACATTCCAATAGGCAACTAATATCTTTTCATGGTCATTCATTTACTTGTCAAACTAGGGAGTGTATACTTGAAATGGAGCGGCACTGTATATGCACTAAGAACCAGTTTCAGTCACAACCTATCGAAAATAAATACTTGAAAATAATTCTACCTACGTTAAAGGAAGGTAATGCAAAGTTCTCTAAATGTAATCAAAGAAAAAACCATAACAACTACCAACTGAGAAACAAACTATGAACTGGCCTTATGCTGGAGGAATAGACACATGGATGGATTCCTGATGCTGCAGGAACAATATAAGACTAAGTTTGCATAGAAACTTCAAGAATGAATTCTAATTTATGATCAACAGAAAATAAATGACTAACTAACTAACTACAGATACTTACTAAGTGGGCCCCCTTAGCAAGCATCAACTAATTATGCAAGGATTGAACTCAGAACTTCATTAAATTTTATTCATAAACTCATAATGGTGTACATTGTTGTGTTCATATGAAAACTAACACAAAACTCTATTTCTTATCATACATACTCTACTTTTTATTATCATACTAACTTTTACATGATATCCTTTCTATCTCATTATGCTTGCTCACTCGCGCAGGAGGAACACTTATTTAAATCGGGAAAACAACTAACTAACTAACCCTAACAGAGAAAGACGTGGATGTAAATGTATCCTAGAATCGAGGAACAGACTAAATAAATGAACTTATCCGCTCAACACGATTCAGAGAGAATTCAACATTCCACTCTTTCCAAATTAATTGACATTAAATTCATTCCCAACAATTTCGGTCAAAGAGTCTTCACCAAAATAACTTCTCGAAGTCGTGCAAGAAATGGACTTTACTGCAAAGCCGAGATTAGCTGCGCTTGACTCATTCATACTTTCTTCAAATACCTTCGAAACACAAGGCAACATAAGTGAACAGAAACATGCATGGCAACTTACATGATATTCATTTATTAATCATATATCAAATTTAATTCATTTTTCAAAAACTACATGTGTTATACTAGTCATTTGGGAAGTCAAACAGGGTAATAAATATAGACATATCAACATGATAGGCTGCAGGAATATAAAAGTGTATTGCTACAGGATATCCCCCAATAAAAGGTTTCTAAAGATTTTAAACAACCATGAACAACAAAAGTAAGGGTATTTAAAGTACACCATGATACCCAAATTATGAGCATATTTTGGGCTCATCATTTTCCCCCTACTTAACCTAATGCTGGTCTTCCAACATTAAGCTTTCTGGTGGTCTCTCTGAAATCAGTGGTTGAGGCATGACCTTGAAATGAAGTTCCAAATTTGTAATAAAAACTCTAAAACTCTACCACCTTTCATACCTATGAGCTTCTGTATCTTCTTTAATATTTGTAGCTTGGTAGGGATAAAGAGGCCACATTAGCACAGGAGGTCTAAATGTCAAGGGCAACCACAATTCAAACCTCTCTTGAAGGCCCAACTATATGTATCTGTTAGATCTTTTGGGAGCTGCCGTAAAATTTAGGGGACTGTGAGGCTCAGACCTTCTTAACCCAATAGTCAATCTCTCCCATCTCTTCTACATTCTGGAGTATGAAAGCTTCCAAAATGAGTATGTTTGTTCTTGAAACTCATCATACACCTATTTTCTAAGATCGAATATTTTCATCCTGACTGTATTATTATTATGGCCATATGCCACAGTAAGCTAAGTTTTCAACATTGTATAGGGATCTGAACTCTAAGGGTGCAATGGAATAGGCTCATCCCTTTCGGCTTCTTCATATGCTTCCAATTGCCTGCCATAATTAGCTTCATTTGCTGCCCAAGACATGAGTGATCTTAAATGAATGTCACCAATGTACAGAAGTGGATTCCACTTTGTTTTAGAGGGAATTACTCA
>VDFB02333704.1:0-143342 GCA_007258455.2 Sequoia sempervirens | reverse complement strand
GCAGATTTTACAATATTGTCCACTAAGGCAACTTTGGGAGGATATCCTATCATCCTAGGTAGACCATGGTTAGCTACGACTGATGCTTTTATAGGATGTCATTCAGGAGACATGACAATTTCTGATGGTCAGTCAAGAAAGAAATTGGCTTTATATCCACCTGCCCAACCTCAGCCAGACTTGTCTCAGTCAATTTGGCCAGATTTAGGAGAGAAAAATTAAGAAGTCAATTAATTGGCTTAGCTAATGATGTTGCAAACTAATCTATTTTCTCAGCTTCAGAGTTCAGAGTGAGGATGACCTACTTTTACATATTTTGCAGTCCAACCCTGGTCTGAGTAGTCCATCTACTACAGATAGCTATTTTCAGTAGTGTTTCTTGTAGCAACTAAATTCTGAGAACCTGTCACCTGAATCTCCTACAGTTTATCATAATTTGCTTCCACATGAAATACAGACACCACCTTTATCAGCAGCCTCCATGAATGATCTTACCAAGCAAGTAGAAGTGTCTCAGGCCGCTGTCTGAACATCAATAATAAGCTGCCTCAATCTCATCAAGCTGCCCTAGTCACAATGTTGCAAGAACAACACAGAGCTTTTGCATGGGACTATGGGGATATGAAGGGAATAGATCCTCAACTTTGTACTCATAGGATCTACATTAAGGAAGATTGTTTACCTGTTAGGCAGCCTCAAAGAAGGATAAATCCAGCACTTAGGGAAATAGTTAAAACAGAACTTCAAAAATTGCTTGATGCTGGTTTTATCTACCCCATTTCAGACAGTCAATGGGTATCTCCATTGGTGATTGTCCCTAAAAAGGTGGAAAATGGAGAGTTTGTGTGGACTACAGAGATTTGAACACAACAACTAAAAAGGATCACTTTCCACTGCCATTTGTTGACCAAGTGCTAGACTCATTGTCTGGTAAAAAGTATTTTTCCTTTTTGGATGGATATAGTGGTTATAATCAAATTAGAATCGCCCCTGAAGATCAAGACAAAAAAAACTTTTACCAGTCCATGGGGCACTTTTGCCTACTTTGTCTTACCTTTTGGACTGTGTAATGCACTTGCAACATTTCAAAGGGCAGTGATAAGTGTTTTTGCTGATATTTCTCATGATTCTATGGAAATCTACATGGATGACTTCACTACTTATGAAGTCACTTACGAAGAAGCATTAGCCAATTTGGAAAAAGTGGTGAAAAGATGTCAAAAGAAAAATTTGTCTTTGAATAGTGAGAAATGTTTTATGATGATGCAAGAAGGAATTATTTTAGGCCATCATATCTCTCAAGCAGGAATTCAGGTTGATAATGCAAAAATAGAATTTATTCTAACTTTTCCAACACTTACAAAACAAAAGGATGTTAGAAGCTTCCTAGGCCATGCTGGATATTACAGAAGATTTATTAAATATTTCAGCAAGATAGCTAGCCCATTATATGCCTTGTTGACTAAGGATTCTGAATTTAGTTGGACTGAAGCCTATGACAAATATTTCCTGCAGCTTAAGAACTTGCTTACTCAGGCACCTGTTCTTCAAGGACCGAAGTGAAGTCTGCATTTTCATATACACACGGATGCTTTTGATTATGCCATTGGGGCAGTTTTAGGATAGAAAGAGAATTCAATTGAACATGCCATATATTTCATTAGCAAAAACTTGCAAGGTCCTGAATTAAATTATACTGTCACAGAAAAAGAATTGTTAGCAGTTGTGTATGATTTAAACAAGTTCCGACACTATGTCACTGGTTACTAAGTATTTGTTCATACAAACCATGCAACAATAAGTTACCTCATGAATAAACCTTCCATATCTGGCAGATTAGTAAGATGGCTCCTATTGTTGCAGGAATCTGATATCACAATCATGGATAAACCAGGACAGGCTAATGTAGTGGTTGATTTCTTATCAAGGCTTCAAACACCTAGCACACCAGAGGTAATTGATGATAGATTTCCTGATGAACATCTATTTTTCATTGCTGCTCGTATCCCATGGTATGCAGATATTGCAAATTACTTGGCAGTCAACCAAATTTCAGCCCATTTTTTTCCAAGGGAAAAATAATTGTTGGTGGAGAAAAGTTTTTCCTTTTCATGGATTGCAAATTGTTTATTCTACACAGGACCTGACCAAGTCATGAGAAGATGTGTAAGGGAAGATGAAACCTATGACATCCTGCATGCTTGTCATGATGAGCCATGCGGTGGGCGCTTTGCAGCCAAAAGAACATCTATGAAGGTGCTTGCTACTAGATACTATTGGCCTACACTACACAGAGATGATGCAGCCTATACCAGGAAATGTGACATATGTCAATGCATGTGAAGACCAACAAGGTGTGATGAAATGCCCCTCTATCCTCAAGTGGTAGTCAGTCCCTTTGATAAGTGGGGCATGGATTTTGTTGGACCTATTGATCCTCCATCCAATGGGAAATAATATAGTTTAGTTTGTACTGATTATGTAACCAAATGGGTGGAAGTGAAAGCAATGACTTATGCCCGTGACAACAAGGTTGTTGAATTCCTATATGACCAGATCTTTACTCAGTTTGGAGTCCCAAGGGAACTTGTCATAGATCAAGGAGCTCAATTTACATCCAATTTAATCAATGCACTAATGAATGATTACAAGATCTGACACAGAAAGTCTAGCCCCTATCACCCTCAAGCCAATGGCCAGGCAAAAGTTGGGTGCTGCCACAATAATGGGTTACACTTTTTGGGACATCCTGATTTTTGCCTGAAATCACATATTTTTAGAAAATACAATGATTTATGAGTTTAAAGGTTCCAAATAAATTATTTTAATTAAAGAGGGATTGATCAAACCCCCTTGGATAGAACCTTGTTAGATTTAAACCATACCTATAATCGAGTCTCCTCTACACCTATCAAAATGCTGATAAAAATCCACTTTTGATTTACCTTTTGGGTGATCAAATGAATTCATTTAAAATTTATGTTTTGTAAGCCTGTAGCCCTTATTATAAGGTTCCTAAAAAGTATAATTTTAAATATGTTTAATTTGATTATAATATTTATTTTTTATTTCTTGTGAATGTAGGATTTTTAATGAACATCAAGTTCTTTATTTCACACATACGAAAAAATAGAAAAATAGAGAAAAAAATTCTAAAAAATACATGTGCCCTAGCTATTGATGTCCTTATTCCAAAAAAAAAAAATAAGTTAATTCAAATGAATACAAAAAAAGTTATACGGGCCGAAGTACACCTCTATCCAAATTATAATTGTGCTGACTTGGAAAATTAATTAAAAAATATATGTAACAAAAATTATGAAAAAATATCCATCCCCTAGATATTGGTGTGAAAAAATTGTATTTTAAAAATCAGAATTGTATCCTATCTATAAAAAAAGTTATGTGGGCCGAAGTAAACATCACTTTATAAAAATGTTGATTAGTAGAAAAAATAAGCTATTAAAAATTACATAAAATGATTCACAATTTAATTTTTTAATTTTTTTTTTTAAATATAATTAGAATCTACACAATATATCTAACAAATAACTAATTTGATTCATCTTCAAAACCTTAATGGTTTAGCTGCTATAGGTGTAAGAAAGTGAATGTCTGGTGAAAAATCCTAATTTTAATGTCAAGTTTAACCGAAAATTGTAACCCATTATTGTGGGATCACCCAGTTACCAACAGAGAAATTGAGGCAATACTTATAAAGACAGTTTAGCTACACAAGAAAGATTGGATCAATCGACTTCCTGAAGTCGTTTGGGCCTATAGGACAACGTGGAAGACAACTACAGGGTTTACTCCTTTTGAATTACTCTATGGAAAGACTGCAATGTTGCCAATAGAATTTGAGCACAAGACCTTGAGGACTGCTTTAGAGCTTAATATTGACATTTCTAAAGCCCAAAAGGAATGACTCCTGCAGCTGAATGCGCTAAACGAAATCAGAAAAGCAGCCTTGCAGCATACTAAAATCATACAACAAAGGAAAAAGTGGCATGACCGACATATCAAAACTAAGCAATTCTCTGCCGGTGATTGGGCGCTGCTCTATGACTCGAGGTATAAAGAAAATCAAGGTAAAATCACCACCCGATGGCTTGGCCCATATGAAATTGAGAATATATTTGACAATGGTTCAATTCAATTAGTCACAATTGACCATGTTCGATTTAAGCTACTGGTTAATGGACATCGTCTTCGGTTGTATCGTAAGCCATTCTCAAAAGAAGAATTTATGTAGTAGTTTCTTCAAGATCCTGCCACTAATCTTCCTGCAGAAAAAGGCTTTAGCCTTTCTCCTCCAACTTCACCATAATGTTACAATGCATGCTCATAATAAAGGTTTCCTTTTTAAGGAAACCCTTTTTCTTCATTCCCACTCATCGCCACATCTCACTTCCTTATCTTCCATCCCATCCATCCATTCCATCCATGCATCTCATCTGTCCACATCACCCATCCACTTCATTCATCCACACCACCCTTAATTATGATTTCATTCCCAACTGTCATCTCATGATGGAGCCATCATCTTTCTCAGCACGTACACGCATTTATTGAAAGGTACATGATATCTTTTGTTGTTGCATCATTGATTTATTTCCTTTTATTCATTTACTACTATGTCTATATCAATCATTATTACCTGATCTCCGCCTATTCTTTAATACATGTGTGGATACATGTCATATTTTAAGTAGGGGGCAGGATAATCCATTTCACTTACGCTACTGTCACAACTATTTAGATATTTTTCTTTATTATTTTCTTGTACTTTCCAAATATGACTGCATGTTTCCATCCTAAATCGCAATTAAAACTGCTTGTTTAAGTAGTTGTAACAATTATCACATGCAAATATCTTTTGAGTTCATTCTTGGAAAAGAAGAGAAAGTGACAACATGACAGAAAAAGCAGAGCAAAAAAGTAAAATGTTTTCTTTGGATTTTCAGAAAAGAGATTAAGTTTCAGCTGAGACAATTGTGAATATGGGTGGTCAACTGGTAAGACATGAGCCTGTAGCTCATGAGATATTGACATAAATCCTCAAACAGTTCAAGTATTCAGCCTTTGTGGTTGGTTGAACTACTTTTTGAGGTTAGATACTTTCAATGAAGAAGTCGCAGGCGAACTTTTAAGAACCCTTTCTGAAGGAGAGGCTATAGTATGGGGTTTAACAGTAGCTGTAATTGAGGAATGAATTGTAGAGGTAACCAGGCTTCCAGCTGTAGGAGAGAATTTTTCTTCAGATGTTGTTTCTGCTAGGGTAGAATTTACAGTACCAACTGATGGACCCTTGGAGGTCTCTAAGGAAGGATGCAAGTGAGTGTCGTTGCCTCCCCCATATCCAAAATATGCTGCTTTTATAATTAGGTACTTAACATGTGAAGTCCATTTTTATTACCTACATTCCTACCATTTTAAATTGCTGAGTCATATGAGGCATGGGTTAGCTATTAATGTCAAGAACTTTTTGTTAAAATTTATGGAACAATGTGCCATGAAACCTAGAAGGGGAGGGATAACTCTATTTCCCACCATGTCCTTATAAAACTGTTGATTGAACGTTCTTTGAGGGATGTGTCACCTCTTTCTTGGAAAGAATTTGTTTCCCAAAAGAGCTTGCAACTTCTAGAACCCCCTAGGGCACTTGCTCCATGACCTAAGAAAAAGAAAAAGAAAATAACATCTACCAATAGGAAAGCAGGGCAAGGGTCATCTGCTCCTACAACACCTAGTCCTACAGCCTTCACACCAGAGTCCTATGCATGGGTGCAAACTAGGTCTACCAGTAAGACCTTGAAAAAGGAAAAATAAAGGCAGGAGAGTCATCTGGGGCGGAACAAACCCCAGAATCTGACCCTCATCCTCATAAAAGACAATGCTCTACTCCTGTAGCATCTTCTCCTGTAGCAATTTATCCTATAGCAATGCATGTTGCCACCACAAGCTCACCATCATCTTCTGATAAGGCAGAGCCCTCTAGGAAATTCAGAAAGAGGAAGGCTACGAGAGCACCTCCGGTAGCTGCAACATTGCCAAGAAGAGTTTCAACAAGAAAACAATGTAAAGTCTCCCCTGCTTCACCTCAACCTGAAGTTATAATAATTTCAGAGGAATCTGTAGGTTTTGAACATAATGTCTCTCAGGATGTATCTAAGAATGCTGTATAGAGTCCATTTGTTATTCCTGAAGAAGAACAAATTGAGACAAGGGAAGTTGAGCATAATGAAAGGGGGGTACCAAGTCTCGATGACTTGGCTGCTGCGGCTATGCAGATTTCAGAGGAAGCATAGTCTTCTCCACTACAACAACATGAATTCATCCTACAGCAAGGGGAAGAACAACCTGAACAATTGGAAGTGGCCAATGAAGCTTCATTACCCCCTGAAATTTGTCAAGCCATGGTTGTCTACAAAAAGACATTTTTGATTGAATTCTTGGAATATCTTAGAAACACATGGCGACCAGTCACATTGCAGACCTTGAGTTTCTGCCACCTAGCCAAGACTGAAATGCAACAAAGTCTTTGGGAGGAAGTAAAGAAGAAATTGAAAAGAGACATTGAAAGGCAGAAACAAGAAATTTAGGAGTTAAAGGAGAAAATGAATGAAATGATGACAATAACTGGTAAGATTATGGAGTGTAGACCACAGCCTAGAGTTTATGCTTTGTGTCTCAAGGAACATTTTTTGTGGATCCAGTTAATGAGAATTTCCAGGAATCTAGATCCTATTATTCACACTGCTAAATAATTCTATGATGAATACCAGGCGGCTCCTAATTGGCTAAGGAATTCTTTGTTCGAATTCTATTTACATGGCTTTATAATTCCCTCTGAAACATAGTGGAATCCACTTCTGTACATTGGTGACATTCATTTAAGATCACTCATGTCTTGGGCAGCAAATGAAGCTAATTATGGCAGGCAATTGGAAGCATATGAAGAAGCCGAAAGGGATGAGCCTATTCCATTGCACCCTTAGAGTTCAGATCCCTATACAATGTTGAAAACTTAGCTTACTGTGGCATATGGCCATAATAATAATACAGTCAGGATGAAAATATTCGATCTTAGAAAATAGGTGTATGATGAGTTTCAAGAACAAACATACTCATTTTGGAAGCTTTCATACTCCAGAATGTAGAAGAGATGGGAGAGATTGACTATTGGGTTAAGAAGGTCTGAGCCTCACAGTCCCCTAAATTTTACGGCAGCTCCCAAAAGATCTAACAGATACATATAGTTGGGCCTTCAAGAGAGGTTTGAATTGTGGTTGCCCTTGACATTTAGACCTCCTGTGCTAATGTGGCCTCTTTATCCCTACCAAGCTACAAATATTAAAGAAGATACAGAAGCTCATAGGTATGAAAGGTGGTAGAGTTTTAGAGTTTTTATTACAAATTTGGAACTTCATTTCAAGGTCATGCCTCAACCACTGATTTCAGAGAGACCACCAGAAAGCTTAATGTTGGAAGACCAGCATTAGGTTAAGTAGGGGGAAAATGATGAGCCCAAAATATGCTCATAATTTGGGTATCATGGTGTACTTTAAATACCCTTACTTTTGTTGTTCATGGTTGTTTAAAATCTTTAGAAACCTTTTATTGGGGGATATCCTGTAGCAATACACTTTTATATTCCTGCAGCCTATCATGTTGATATGTCTATATTTATTACCCTGTTTGACTTCCCAAATGACTAGTATAACACATGTAGTTTTTGAAAAATGAATTAAATTTGATATATGATTAATAAATGAATATCATGTAAGTTGCCATGCATGTTTCTGTTCACTTATGTTGCCTTGTGTTTCGAAGGTATTTGAAGAAAGTATGAATGAGTCAAGCGCAGCTAATCTCGGCTTTGCAGTAAAGTCCATTTCTTGCACGACTTCGAGAAGTTATTTTGGTGAAGACTCTTTGACCGAAATTGTTGGGAATGAATTTAATGTCAATTAATTTGGAAAGAGTGGAATGTTGAATTCTCTCTGAATCGTGTTGAGCGGATAAGTTCATTTATTTAGTCTGTTCCTCGATTCTAGGATACATTTACATCCACGTCTTTCTCTGTTAGGGTTAGTTAGTTAGTTGTTTTCCCGATTTAAATAAGTGTTCCTCCTGCGCGAGTGAGCAAGCATAATGAGATAGAAAGGATATCATGTAAAAGTTAGTATGATAATAAAAAGTAGAGTATGTATGATAAGAAATAGAGTTTTGTGTTAGTTTTCATATGAACACAACAATGTACACCATTATGAGTTTATGAATAAAATTTAATGAAGTTCTGAGTTCAATCCTTGCATAATTAGTTGATGCTTGCTAAGGGGGCCCACTTAGTAAGTATCTGTAGTTAGTTAGTTAGTCATTTATTTTCTGTTGATCATAAATTAGAATTCATTCTTGAAGTTTCTATGCAAACTTAGTCTTATATTGTTCCTGCAGCATCAGGAATCCATCCATGTGTCTATTCCTCCAGCATAAGGCCAGTTCATAGTTTGTTTCTCAGTTGGTAGTTGTTATGGTTTTTTCTTTGATTACATTTAGAGAACTTTGCATTACCTTCCTTTAACGTAGGTAGAATTATTTTCAAGTATTTATTTTCGATAGGTTGTGACTGAAACTGGTTCTTAGTGCATATACAGTGCCGCTCCATTTCAAGTATACACTCCCTAGTTTGACAAGTAAATGAATGACCATGAAAAGATATTAGTTGCCTATTGGAATGTCCAATTCCCATGATAGGTTTTGCCATGATTTTCATATCCTTTTGTGGGTGCGACCAGTATGGTCCATTCAAAAAAAATTACCACTTCTCCAATGAAATTTTTTATTTGTAGTTCAACTTCAAATAGCCATAACTTTCCCATACGACCTCCTTTTTGTGAGAATTTTTTCTTGAATTGGGGAAAAATTTTATGTGCTACATAGTGGTGCAATCAAATTTTATTTTTGGTTCATGATGTTTTCATAAATTATAGATTCTCACATGTTTTTTGTGTTGTTCTCATTTTTATAACTTCTAAGGCTCTGTTCTTGCTCCTACGACAACATTTGAGTGAATTTTTTTTTGAAAGTGGATAATTTTTTTGTGTACTTTCTAGTGATGTGATCAGATTGATCTCATTCTTTGTTAAAAAATTACTTTGGAATTTTGGTCAAATTTGGCCATCTATAAGCACTAATATCAAGTCCACTTTATTGTTTTTGGCAAGTGGCACCTATAATAGCACTAAATATAAAGTACCACAAATCATATATTGCTAAGGAGATTTATTGATTGAGTAATTTGGGGGGGGGTGTAATATTGTAGTAGTTGATTTCTTTCTTTTCCTTGGTTTGTATTCTGGCAATGTGGAAATCACAAATTGAACTCCTAACACAACACAATTATGCTACATGGAGAAAACTAGTATGTAACTATCTCATGATGAAAGGTCTAATAGGCTATCTAAAGGAAACCATTTCTCAACCTACTAATGCTAAAGAATTGGACAAATGGGAGCTTGATAGTGAGAAAAATCTTGGATGCATATGTTCATTAGTCTCATTTGATTTAGAATTTCATGTTGAATCATGCAAAACACCTAAAAAGGCTCGGGAGGCTTTTGAAAAAATATATGGTAGAAGTTAAGATTAGGGGATATCAGATTGATAATGATTTGATGAATCTTGTTCCTAAATATTTTGACCACATCCAAAACTACATCGCCAAAGTTAAGCAATTAAAAATATAGCTAAAAGATTGCAACATTGATAAGGAGGATTTACAATTGATTCTTGAAACAATAGAAAAATGGGGGAGAGGAATGCTTTCGTATGGTTTAGGACATAGAGCATACCCACTTTCCAATTATTTCATTAAAGGATAACCCTAAAGATCTCAATGCAAAGGACAAAGAGATCTTTCAATAGGGCTATCCTAGAGGCTGATTGTAAAATAATAAGGGGTTCACCACCAAGTTAGGACTTGGAAATAAAATTGCAATACAATATGTAATGCTTAACCCTAATTTAATTCCAACTTTAACTAAATGACCTAGAAATGTATGTAAAATAGAATAACAAGCTATAAGATGAAATGTGTGCACCTAGGAATCTAAAAAAGATCTAAATGATCTCTAAAATGTTGAAAATATAAGAATTTTGACCTACTAGGACTCATACACCAATTTGGAAAAATCAGTCCCAGATTAGGGTTTCTGCATAGGAAAATGTTTCTAGAAAAAGGGTATCTAAATCTACAATAATCTTGAAAAATACCTATAGTGGGACTCATGCACCTCTTTTAGCGTATCAGTCCCATTCCTCTTTTTGGGAATTCAAAGTTTGGATCTACACTTCAACACCTACTCTTTTCTCCCAAATTGATTTTTGGAGCCAAATCTATGGAAAGACCTACAAAACATAATCCCTAAGTCAAATCCCTAGTTTGGTAATTAAACCTTGATGGAAATAATGAAATATACATGTAAATAAGAATATAAATCCTAACCTTGAGTGTGTCTAAGATTAGGAAATCTGAAATGCAATGCAACCCTATTCTAATGTGCAAGAAGAAGATACATGAATGACATATGAAGATGAATGACTCACTTTAAGAGTTCTCTATTCACCCCAAATGAGCCTTAATAATGCTTGTATCTTCCTCAGGTTGAATGTAGAGTGGTGATGGAGGATGGAATCACTTAGGAAATAAGTCATTGGGCTTGGCTTGATGGCTAGTTGCATCTCCCAACCTAGAATCAATCATGATTCACCATAGGGGTGAAGCCACAATAGTGGTTTACAATTTGATGGAGGAAGAAAAACTGAGTAAAAATGACCCCATGGAAAAAAAATTGATTTTAGGGGTTTGAATGAACCTACAAGTTTGACCGAACTAAAAAAGGGTTCGACCAAACTAGTTTGAACGAACCCATTAATTACTTGAGCCGATTACATTTCCACCTAGAAAACAAAAGAAAAATGCATATTGAAGGGGTTTAGAATGGACCAAGGTTTGAATGAACCCTAGTTCAAACAAACCCTCCCTTATTCCTCATTCTCCCCCTGAAACACAAAAAAATACCTAAATTTTTACGCTTCGAAGCTCGGGTTGTGGATGAAAATGGAGGAGTTTTCACAAACCCAACTGGAATTAGGTAGTCCTCATAACAAGCTATCCAAAAAATATAATTTTAATATGTTTTGGTTTTATTATGTATTTGTTTTTAGTTTTATTAAACTTATGGGTTTTCATTGAAAATGAAGGTCTTTATTACGCACATGTGAAAAATAGGAGATTATAATAATTTTTTTGAAAAATATGAGTGCACCGAGATATTGAAGTCCTTGATCCAAAAAAATCATTAAAAATTGATGAAACAAAAAAGTTATGTAAAATTATCTGAGTCCTGTATGCGAATTGTAATTTGTTTGACTGAAACTTGATTAAAGAAAAATATTCAATAAAAACTATCCAACCAAAATTGGAAGCACTAGATATTGGGTTAAAATCTAGATTGAGAATAATTAGAATTTTATCCTTCATGGAAAAAAAAATTATGTGTTATATGGTGTGCATCACTTTTTAAAATGTTGTTTTCTAAAAAATACCAATCTTTAAATTGGGAGATGGAAAAAGAAGTGCAATCTAATTCCAAAAATTTTGAAAAAATGTTTTTAGAATCTGGATAAAATGTGACAAGACTAGTTTGCATCATCTTCAAATTCCTCTGGTTTAGCCGCACTATGGGTGCTTTCGAATGTGAAGATTTAGTTAAAAATAATAATTTAGGTGTCGGTTTGTGTTAAAATTGTAAACCACTATTATGCGGATCACCCATGAACCAACCATGATCAACCTTGAAAATGCTAGATCTTGAATGAAGGTGAGCTTGAGGCCTGTAAAAACACTTTAATGCTGCTCCAAGACTTGAACTTTATTGAAGTCAATTAACACCTAATTTACTATTATTTAGATCTTAAAATCCAACCTAAAAAATTGAATTAAAGGTGATTTTTCCCATAAACCCTAAAAAATCCCCAAATGGGAATCATATGCCAACCTTAGCATATGGGTCCCACCTAGGGGGACTCATACGCCAAAGGTGGTGTATGAGTCCCACCCTAGATTTTTGAGGTGGGTTTTTGGAATTTTTGATGTTTTTGGTGATTTTGTCAGATTTTCAGCTAAAACAAGCCTCAAGATCCAAAATAATGGGTCTTAGTGGCCTATTAATGATGATTTAAAGGGTAATTAATGCAAGTGTATAAAAATAGGTCCAAATTAGCCCAAGAATTGTACTATCTCCAAGAAGGCAGTACAATTTTTGTTGCCACATTTAGCACCCACTTTAGTGCCCATATGACTCTGCATGCATATGCAAGCTAAAGGACTCTGAATAGTGCAATTTATTTCATAAAAGGATACTCATATGGATTTATTCATAACAAAGGAGAATGAAGCCCCCACTATAGCTATCTACAAAACCACAATGTTAGGAACCACATCCTACAACATTAATTTGTTAGTTATCCATAATCCTCTTATCTAACTTCTAGAAATCCCATTTGAGGGTAGATGTATGCCCCCTTGATTCCACTTGCTTTATAGTGGTGGAATCAAGGTAGTAGTCTAACCACATCGAATAACTTAAGTCATATCATAGGGTATTTATAAGTACCATACCGCATAATGATAGACGTTTTATGAGGATGGGAGTAGAATCATGATACTAGCACAACAAATGACATTGAAGTGAAGCTCTCTAGTTCCCTTTATGTTAATTTGAATGAAAGGAATTTTTTAACCTAATATAGTTAAAACCCTAATTTTTAGCATATATAAGAGTAAAAAGTGAAGTAATTTATAAATATTGTCATTTACCTTCTTGGTAGATTTATTTTGGTGGCGAGTGATTGAAGATTCCAAGCCAATGAGATTACGAGCCTCCAAGACTAGACGTCCTATGAGATTAGGTAACCTGTAGTGAGCATCATTATCAGGTGAGTTGATTTTTCTACCTTAGCTTTGTCCTTACTCTTTTATTTATGATTTGTATGCATTTATAGATTAATTTAGGGCCTTGGAGAAAAAGTTTGCAAAACATCCCTTTTTTTGCAAAGTGTCCCCTTTTTTTGCAAAGTGTCCCTTTTTGTTGCAAATTGTCCCCTTTTGTCACAAAGTGTCCCTTTTTTTTGCAAAGTGTCTCATTTCTTCGCAATTGTCCCAAATGGGGTCTAAAGTTTCTAGGACCCTTAGAAAAGTACACTAGAATAACTTTAGTGCACTTTTTTAATTATTGATATATAGATTTAAGATTTTAGAATGCTTATAGGACATATTTTTTTCTTTTTTGGGTTAGATTCCACCCCATTCATGGTAGTGTCTTGGAGATAGATAGATCTATTGCCTCTGAGACCTAGCCCTGACACTTTCAGCAGAGGATACAAAGATATTATAGTCTACAGGATTGTATTTGGCATACCTCATTCCCCCCATGAGGTACCATGATGCTATGTTGATGGAAATGGCATAATGTTGGGATGTAGACAAATGTACATTTCATCTTCCCACAGGTGAGGTGACAATTACATTAGAGGCCATCCATCACATACTTCAAGTTCCAATTCAGGGTAAGAGGGTACGTTTTATAGCGGATCAATCATTTCACAAGATGAAATACAATATGCAGTATTGCCTTGGAGGTCCTATTCATGATAGTATCATGCAACCATAGATCGATCTAGCCATGCTACTATATTCATGGGCCCCATTTGTTGCACAAATTATGATGTTCACTATAGCACTAGTACTCATCCTTGATGACCGAGAAAAAAATTTAGAGGGAGCAATACTACATATCATACAAGGGATGAAAGAGCAGAGGATCATGTATGCTTGGGGGTGCAACATCCTTGCACACTTATATTATGATCTAGGGTGATTTTTATTTCATGAGGTTGGAAACATCGTACAATATACACTACTATAGGTGTAGTGTCTAGAGCATATCACTTGCACCAGGCCAACAATATTTCCATGTACATCAACCCTAGGGTATCTTTGTGCATTCACTTATCCATGGAGGTGGCTATGGAAGTACGAGAATTTTCACTTTTGGAGAGTCTAATTTGACTAACTGGATGAGGAGATCATATGGAGAACCTACCAACTTATACCATAGTGGTTGGATGAGACTCGTCAGCTAAGGAGACTATACATGGATAGATTTATGATAGGAAGACACAATTACATAGTATGGAATTTCTACTAAAATCGTGTCATGTGACAGTTTGGATAGGTCCAAGTACCACCTATGGCACGACCCTTTTAGGAGATCAATATGGAGTGCCCAGAGGCCCAACAACACTAGATGATTTACAACTAATGATGCCAGTACTAGAGATATCTATGAGGATTGGTGGGTAGTAACATATTCTACTCCTATATTCCCAATGGATGAGCCAATAGGTGATGTAGGGCCACTCCCAGATCAGGGAGATGAGGAGGAGGATAGATTGAGGAGACACGCTTCAAGCCTACAAACATATTCATAGATGTGATAGATGCGGAGTATGCCAAGGATCTAGATCCTGATTATGATGGTCAAGAGGAGGGGGATGAGGATGAGGAAGCAGAGGAGGACATGGAGGAGTGAAGGTGATGAGACAATAGATGAGGATCTAGTGAGCCATGAGTGGGGAGCACCAACTCCTACTTATGTGACTAGATCACAGTGAGCAGCTAAAATAGGTACCAACACCTATAGTCATGGATAGGCTAGCACATGACGAGGTTGTCTTTACACAACCATCTAGAGATCTAGGTGATGATATTTTATTTATTGCCATGCTTTATGTTTTAATTTTATGTTCATATATATATCATGATGTGTACTAATTATATTTATGATTTCTATCTTGCAGGATCTATGAGAGACCTTCATGATCTCTATTGATAGGTGGTTGTCAAGATAGTTCCTCCATTAGTCTATGAGGAGGCTACTGATATAGACTATGTGCCCCCACCCATCATGGAGTGGGATCTATAGCTATTCGAGTTGTATGTTAGATTCCATGCAGTTTATGAGAGTTTTAGGAGGCATTCCCACCGAGCTAAGGCTTCTTAGGATGCTCAATTATCTTAAGCCCTAGCAGAGGTTGAGAGACTTTAGTCAAAGGTAGCCAGAATATAGGTACAGAGAGATCATCTAGAGGAGGATCTTTGGGAGACCCTTGGACATGTACATGGTTTACAATATGCTTTGAATGTACTCAACAACTCATGACCATGATCTCATACCATTATCTTACGATGGACCACCTCTAGACAAATGCAAGCACCAGATCCCAAGGGATCTAGCAGTCACATGCCTTAGTAGCATTGTATATATTGATTTCATGTACACAAAACTTTGATATATATATATATAATCATTTGATGTTTGGTTATTTTTATGCTTATTCATGCGTTAAATGTTAGATGGCAATGTGATTGATTAAATAATCTCTATTAGACTATTTAATGAATGTTTCCTTGATTTAACATGTTTTATGTGATCTAATTAAAAATTATTCTAATTTCTCTTAGATGCAACATCATGATTAAGTATGTTATGTTAAATTAAATGCACCTATGATCTAATTAAAGAACAATAAATGCATATAAGTATCTAATCTAACACAACATACAAGATTATCTTGAATAGTTTGAAACCTAAAGTAACTATCTAAAAGTTAATTTAAATAATTACTCTAGTATTCAAGACACAAATAATTGTTTGTCAAGAAAAAAGCAATGCGAGAGCACATATAATTGTATCTACTAACTCTAACATCACTACTTTATCATTCACACTATTCAAGAATGTTAGACACAATACCAACACAAATTTGCAACATTTATAGGTTCTTTAAGAGGTGTGTATTCCAATTCTATTAATGTGTATGCACCAGACCCATAGCTTGGATTAATTATATAAGGTCCTAACCAATTAGGGCTGAATTTTCCTTTATTAGTCAGGTCAGCATTGATGTTATGTTGATTCTTGCATAACACCAAATCACCTTTGTTGAATATGTGAGGGATGACACTGTCATTATAGCTATGTTACCTCCTCATAGAGTAAGCCTGAAGGTGCTCAAGAGTGTTGATGTGTTGTTCTTCAAGCATTTCAAGTTGATGCAACTATTGTTCCTTATAATTATTGTCATCAATAAATCCTTGAAGAGTGATTCTTAACATAGGAATCTCTAACTCCAAGGGCATTATTGCTTTGGTACCATACATGAGGTTATAAGGTGTGGTTCCTATGGATAGTCTAACATTCGTATGATAGGCCCATAGCAAATATGTTAACTGCATGTGCAAATACTTATTATGTTTGCTAATGGTTTTCTTTAATTTTTTTTCAAGGGTTCTATTAGTTGATTCAGCTTGATCATTAGATTGCAGTAGTTAGGTGTTGAAAAGAAATGTTGTATGTTAAACATTTCCAATATCTTCTTCACGTCATTGTTCCTGAATGGTGTGCCATTATTGGAAACTAATGCGAAAGGAAGTTTGAATTGAGCAATAATGTGGGTATGTGCAAGATCATGATGAGCCAAAAAAGTGGTGATATGATGGGTATGTGTAGGGTATGTGGCTGAGAACTTTTTTTTACCCAAAATTGATGAAATGAAAAGGGTTTTTGAAGGAAATTTTCATCTTTCAACCAATATATATTATGCTTTACTTTGAATTTAATAAATAATAATTATTCATTTTCTATTTGAATTATGACTAAAGTCTCGATTGATAGGCTAATTGAAAAACATCTATAGCTTTCAAATGGTATCACATTTTTTAAATCTGAAACATGCATCTCATTCTATGCTTCACATACTATAAGATTAAAAAAATGAATTTCATGAAGTTTGATATTGGTTGAGGTGGTGGGAACCCATATGAGTTTTTATATTTTTTTAAAATTGTAATAAAAATTCATAATTATTTATTTGCTTGGAAAAATTACAAAAATATACATCACATTGGGACATGAGTCATCTACTTATATATAAAATATTATAAAAAAATATCATCATTTTATTGTGGTTAGGGTGGTCAAATAGATACCTACTTATTTTTTCCTTGAAATTCAAGTGCTACTACATTCAAATTTCAAATTTTCACCAAATAGATTTTATTTTTTGTTTAAATAAATCCTAGTAGTTTAGAAACTACATTCAATTTACATATTCTATTCTTACATATTTTTTGAAATAATATAGATAACTTATTCAAATTTTCGTAAGTTGACTAACTTTCTGATTTTTTCTAAATTTTCTGCCAGGGCCCTTTTTTTCATGATCATCACGCACATACCCATGCATTCCAATAGGTATGGCTGAATCATCATCAGAAGAACACTGATAGCTATTAGAAAAATTAGAGATGGAAGCTTTGTTCTCATGAATAAGTTATCTATTATTCAAAATAAGAAGTGAATGTATTTTCTACACTACTAAGAGTTTATTTTTAATCTATTTAGTGGTACACGGAAATTTCCAATGCAGTGGTACTTAAATTTTAGAGAAAAAAATAAAAAGAAGTAGGTGTCTGTCGACCACCTAATCATAATAAAAATGATAATATTTTTTATAAGATTTTTGAATATGAAATTTTAGCACTTTAATACTTGATACATATTTTTGTAAATTCTTTTCCAAATAAATAATTAATTATGAATTTTTTTTATTACAATTTTTAAAAATATAAAAACATGTATGTCGACCACTAACTTGGTCAAAACTTCGTGAACAATTCCCACTTTTTTAGTCCTATATGTGAAGAATAGAATGTGACACATGTTTTGGATTAAAAAAATGTGATACCATTTGAAAGATATAGATGTTTTTCAATCAGCCTATCAATCAGGACTTCAGTCATAATTTGAATAGAAAATGAATAATAATTACTTATTAAATTCAAAGGAAAGCATAATTTATATCAGTAGAAAGCTAAGAATCTCCTTTAAAAACCCTTTTTGTTTCATCAATTTTGGGTAAAAAGATAGTCATCAGCCACATACCCATCATATTGCCACTTTTTGGCCCATCATGATCCTTCACATACCCATATGAAATGGCATATCACATCGGTTGTTGTTGAATAAAGGGGAATAAATTCTACCCACTTTGTGAAGTAATTTGTTGTGGTGATTATGAATGTATGTCTAGTGGAGGAAGGTGGTGATATTTTTCCAATGATATCCAAATCCCAAACCGCAAAGGGCCATATAGGAACTTGAGCTTGAAATTCAGAGGCAAGAGTATGAATCAAACTTCTATGTTCTTGATATTTATGAATTTTTTTTACATATGCAAAGCAATCTTTTTCCAGATGTCTCCAATAGTATCCTATGTAGATTAGTTTTTGGACTAATGTTCTTTCCCCAAAGTGACACCACAAGCACCTGCATGAGATTGTTCAAGTGCTATGGGGATTTCATATTTTCTAAGGCATCTAAGTAAGAGACCATCAAACAACCTTTGATACAACACATCGGTGAGAATTATATACTTAGATGCAAGTTTTCGAAGGTGGGCTCAAATTTTCTTAGTTTTTGGTTTGGGAGAGGTACCATATTTCAAATAATTAAATATCACATCGTACCATTCACTTGAGTATTCCATAGTTGAACTGATAGTATTTCTTTTGTTTTATCTTCGGTTGATGGTTTCATAACTGTATGCACAATAAAGGTGAAGTCTTTTGAAGGAACTTGAGAAGATATAAGGGAAGCTACACTTGCTATTGCATCCGCACACCGATTATCTTTCAAGGGATATTGTTAATGGTAAATGATTCAAACTTCTCCAACAAAATCATTATAAGATCCTTGTATTTTGATAATTTTTCATGCTTTACTTGATATGTTCCATTTATTTGCTTAATGACCAATTGTGAATCATAAAATATCTTAATGTCTCTAGCACCCATAATTAAAGTGGCATGCAATCTAGCATGCAATGCTTCATACTGGATAATATTATTCATACATAGGAAGTTTAACCGAGAAGAAAAGGGAATAGGTTTCTTTGTGGGTGGTATTATTATAACTCCTGCATCAGAGCCAGTTCTACACTTAGATCTATCAAAATACAATTCCCATGTATTAGCTTCAATTGTCAACACACTATCATTAGGGAAAGAATCATTACTAGGTAACACTAAAGGAGAAGGAGCATCAACTAGTTGGTCAGTCAAGGCTTGACCCTTAATTTCTTTTTGCAAAACAAATTTAAGGTCAAACTTAGTTAACAACATCACCCACTTAGCTAAGCATTTTGATAAGTCTATTTTAGTGAAAAGATGTCTTAAAGGTTCAAATTTCATCATCACGTGTATTTCAACATTTAGTAATTAATGTCATAATTTACTAGTAGAAAATATAAGAGACAAACATTGTTTGTCTATCAAATGTGTGTGTTGTTTCTCATAATCAATCAAAGTTTGGCTAATGTAATCAACAGGTTCTTTGCCATTTTCATCTTTTTGAGCCAACAATGTTATGAGAGCATATGCTGATGCTGTTGTATAAAGGATAAATGGTTTGTTATGCATAGAAGGTTGTAAAATAAGTGGGGTGACAAGATAATCTTTCAAACTCTCAAAGGCTTGGGGTGATCCCACAATATTGGTTTACAATTTTTGGCCAAATTGGACACTAAACTGATTTTTTCTAACTAAACCTTCACTTTTGGGCACCTATAGTGGCTAAACCGTGGAGAATTTGAATATGATGCAAACTAGTGATTTGTGCCATTTTTCTGTAGATTATAAATATATATTTTAAATTTTTTTTGGAATTATATTGCACTTCTTTTTCCATCTCCTTCGAAAACTAGTTTTTTTTAGTAAACACCATTTTTAAGGAGTGACACTCACCGTATAACACAACTTTTTTTCCATAAAGGATATATATATATATTTTTGAATTTAGAATTTTAACTTCTGATATCTAGTGCTTCTAATTGGTTTCATATTGTTTTATTGAATATTTTTTCCTTAATCAATTTTTGAAGTCAAATCAATTACAATTCAGAAATAGGCAGAGTGTATAACACAACTTTCTTTGTATGTATTGAAATTCAATTTTTGTTTTGTTGGATCGAGGACTTCAATATCAGTGAAATAATATTTTTCAATTTTTTTTGATAATCTTCTATTTTTTCCACATGTACAAAAGAATAGAGGCTTGATTTTAAATTTGAAAACCTACATTCACAAGAAATAAAAATAAATATAACAATAATTTTATTTTTTAAAAAAATTATACTTTTGGGAAGCTTATAATAAGGACTACATACTTACAAAAATACATTTTAAATGAATTCATTTGATCCCAAAAGGTAAATCAAAAGTGTTTTTATCGACATTTTGATAGGTTTATAGGAGATTCTGTTATAGGTATGGTTTAAAACTAGCGGGGTTCTATCCAAGGGGGTTTGATCTAAGATAGTTTGATAAAACCCTCTTCAATTGGAATTCTTTAAATGAAACATTTTTAGGCTTAAATAATTATATTTTCTAAAAATATATGATTTTAGCAAAAATCAGAATCTCCTAGAAATTGTAAATCAACTTTGTGGGATCACCCCTTGTTTACAATCCTTGTTCCAATTAAACTGAATGTATTTCCTAAGGAGATATGTGAATGGTAATGTTTGATCTGCTAAGGATGTTATGAAACTTTGTATAACTTGAATTATTCCTTGTAAGGTGCATAATTGAGAGATGTTTCTAAAAGGTGGAATATTAACTATAGCATCAATTGTTTTTGTGTCCTCCTCAATGCCTCTATGAGATACGATAAAACCTAGAAGTTTTCCACTATCTACACTAAAGAAACACTTTTTTGGATTCAATCTCATGTTTTATTTTCACATTTGCTCAAATATTTTCCAAGGGAATTTACATTTTCTTTTCTTGTTAAATATTTGGCTACAATATCATCAACATAGTCTTCTAAAATCTGATGTATGTAATCATAAAAGATCAATTTGTCAAGCTCGTTGATATGTTGTGCCCAACTTCTTTAACCAAAAAGGAATGATTACCCAATGAAATGTTCCCCAAGATATTTCAAATTTTGTTTTATGCTAATCTTGAGGGTTGATGAAGATTAGATTATACTCAAAAAACCCATCCATGAATGACAACAAAGCATGTACCGTAGTCGAGTCTACTATCATGTCAATATTAGGAAGAGGAAAGTCATCTTTTAAAAATGCTTTATTCAAATCATGACAGTATATACACATCCTAATATGATTTTCTGGTTTTGTGACTACAAAAATGTTTGAGATCTATTGAAGAAGAATAATCTATAGGTATGATAAACCTAGCTGCAAGGAGCTTTTCAGTTTTGGCCTTAACTACTAAGCCTATCTTAGGGTTCATTTTTTGAATATTTTTTCTAAAAGGCTTATCATTTTGAGTGAGGACTTTATTGTGTGTTACAATCTTAGGGTCAATTCCTGACATATCTGAATAAGCCCAAGTGAAAAGTTCAAGAAAGTCATGAAGTAAAGTTGCAAGGTCCTCTTGTTTGTCATCATCAAGGAACTTTCCTATCTTAATCACCTTTTCTTCATTGTTAATATACATTGATATATCTATGGTATCTCCTAAGGGAAGCACATTTTATTTTTGAAATTTAGGGTTGTATTCTTCTTTGCTCATGTCAACTTCATTAATTTCTTCTTCTTCAACTTTTTGCTTGGTACTAATCATAGTGCATGTAACCCATTTCTTTTTAGGAGTAAAAGGTTTCTCATAAACTCCTAGTATTTCTTTCAAGGCTTCATCATCTTTGAAATACTCCAATGATTATTTGCAATTTGTATCAATCAATTCTAGATGCTTCAAGGTGAGAGTTGTTTTAGGATTACACATGATGGTGTTGATGTTTAGAAAGGTTCTCTTCATTTCTTGCATAATCTTAGAAGGGTAATATCCCAAACCAATTTTATTCTCTTCTGTATTAGGTTCTATAGGAAGATGAATGTCTTGTTCTTTCTTGTCACATCCTTTTCCACCATAACCAAGTTGTTCCATGAATTCATAGCCATTTTAATAAATTATTTCCATTTCTTTCAGGTTTGGTGGTTGTTGATAATCTATCTCATCATTTTTTTTTGTATAACTTGTGTCTTCTTCTAAAGTAGACGAGGTAGATGCTTGTGATTGTTCTTCTAAATTTTTTGTTGACATCACCATTGGTTGTTTTTGGTTTTCATCTTCTTTACTTTGTATTGTGTACTTTCCCATAAACAAGGGTGTGAATTCTAAGGAACCCCAATCATCATCCAATAATTTCAACACCTTTTCCATCTCTTGTTTTCTCTCTTTCATAAGTTCTATGTTTGATGTTGGAATTAATGTGCTTAGAGGAATTGTCATTCCTTTTTCAACTTGAAAGCAACTTTTAGGCTCGAGGTCTATTTCAACTTGGTATACCTTGTTGTTATAGACATACTTCATGATATGATGAAGAGTCGAAGGAACCAAATGTATCTCATGAATCCAAGGTCTTCCTAAAAAAATATTGTATGAAAGGTCATGCGGCATAACATGAATAAGAGTTTCTAAGGTAGCCTTTCTGACTGTAATAGGTAAATTAATCATACTAAGTGGTTTCTTTTTCTACATTGTGAAATACTCAAATTGATGAGGAGTCGAGTTCAATTTTTTATTTGTCCATGCCCAATCTATCTAAAAGGTTCACATTGCACACATTAAGGGATGAGTCATTATCAACAAGGGTTCTTTTTATTCTTGCTCTATTGAATTTGGATATTATCATGAAGGAATCATGTTTCTTTCTCATCTGTAAGGGAGGGAGCTCATGTTGATGAAAGGTAATATCTACATTAACTATATTCATTTCTTGTATTAGAGATGCCACATCATTTTAATTTGTATTAGAAGGGATCATAACTTGTTGTAAGGTTGTTTGAAGCATGGTGTGATAATTAGGATTGTTTTGAATTAAGTCCCATAGGGAAATATTTGTAGGAGTATTCTTAAGTTTTTCAACAAGATCATACTCCTTCCCACTATGCGAAGGAAAATGAAGAGCACTAGGCAAGATTGGATTAGGTAAAGGTAAAGGTGTTGTAGTTGGTTGTGGATTGTTTCTAGTGTTATATGTGTGAGAAATGGTATTATGAATTGATTGCTGCAAAAAATTGTCCTTAGGTGGTTCAAGAGTGTCAATAGGTTTGTTTTCAGTTTGAGGTTTGTGTGAAGGTGGGTAAAGGATAAGTTGAGGTTGAATCACATTAACATCTCTTGGTTTTGGTTTGTCATGACAAGCCTTAGTGGATGAACCTTGTGAGATGAAATCATCAAGGGATTCATTTAACATGTCAAAATCATCACTACTAAAAGGATTGAGGGTTAGGTTAACTTGGAAAAAGATATTTGACATGGTATGTGCAAGATCATCATGGAAAAAAAGGGCCCTTAAGTGGTAAAAATTCAGAAAAATCGGGGTTAGGCAACTTGACATAAAAATTTGAATAAGTTATATATATTATTTCAAAAATATGTAAGAATAGAATCTGTAGAAAATTGAATGTAGTTTCTAAGCTACTAGGTTTATTTACAAAAAAATATTGTTTGGTGAAAATTTGAAATTTCAATGCAGTAGTACTTAAATTTCAAGAAAAAATAAGAAGTAGGTGTCCGTTTGACCACCCTAACTACAATATAATGATAATATTTTTTTATAAGATTTTAGATATAAGTAGAGGACTCATGTTTGGATGTGATCCATATTTTTTTATATTTTTTTCAAGTAAATAATTAATTATTAATTTTTATTACAACTTTCAAAAATATAAAAAATTGTATGTCTGACCACCTTAACTTGGTCAAAATTCATGAAATTCAATTTTACTTTTTAATCCTATAGTATATGAAGCATAAAATGTGACACATGTTTTGGATTCAAAAATGTGATCTTGTTTGAAGCTATGGATTTTTTCAATCAGCCTATCAATCAGACTTTAGTCATAATTCAAATAGAAAATGAATAATAATTATTTATTAAATTCAAAGTAAAACATAATTTATATTGGTGGAAATTGAGAATCTCATTTAAAAACCATTTTCATTTCATCAATTTTGGGTTAAAAAAAGTAGCCACATACCCTACACATAGTCATCATAACTATACTTTGGCCCATCATGATCCTACACATACCCACATAGTCAAATAACTATACTTTCTCCAAGTCTTAACTATTTTCTCTTGTTTTTGGTTTTGTTTTCTAATGGATTCCAAATGTACTCTAATCTAATTTGATTATGAACTAATGCTAAAAATGAAGAGTGCAAGAATCTAATTCTATCCACAATTGTTATGAATGCAAATTATACTACTTCTAGTGATTTGAATGTAATAGAAGCTATGCAAACTGAAACATAAAGATTTTAATAGAAAATAGAAGCTCTGAAATAGGGAATTTAACTCTATAAAATTTAGTTCACAATCTGCACTGGGACTGATTCACCCATAGGGGCGTATGAGTCCTAGTGGGGATGCTTTTCAAAAAATTTAGAAAATTTCATTTGATTTTTATGCTTTTTATGTTGTATGATTTGTAACCTAAGTGCAAATGTAGATTTTGTATGATGTCCAATGATTTAAGATGCAAAAATGCAAGCTATATGAACTTTCACTAATGCAAAATTTAGAAACTCTAGAATTCCAATTAACTAATGCAAACCCTACTGCAATGTTAATGCAAGAAAGATCTAGGATGATAATTCACTCCAAATCAGAATTATAATGTTCTAAATGTAGGTTCAACAAAATGAAACAACAAAAAATGGGGGAGAGGAATGCTTTCATATGGTTTAGGACATAGAGCATACCCAATTTTGTAATATTTCATTGAAGGATAACCCTAGAGAATCTCAATGCAAAGGAGAAAGAGATCTTGCAATAGGGTTGTCCTAGAGACTGATTGTAAAATAATAAGGGGTTCACCACAAAGTTAGGAATTGGAAAGACAAATGCAATGCAAGATGTAATGCTTAACCCTAATTTAATGCCAACTTTAACTAATTGACCTAGAAATGTATATAAAATAGAATAAAAAGATATTAGATGAAATTTGTGCACGTAAGAATCTGAAAAAAATCTAAATGATCTCTGAAATGTTGAAAATGTAAGAATTTTGACCTATTGAGACTCATACGCTAGTTTGGGTGAATTAGTCCAAGATCAGGGTTTCTGCATGTGAATAGGTTTCTGGAAAAAGGGTATCTGAATCTACAAGAATCTTGAAAAATTCCTATAGTGGGACTCATATGCCACTTCTGGCATATCAGTTCCATTCCACCATTTTGGGAATTCAAAGTTTAGATCTACACTTCAACACCTGATCTTTTCCCCCAAATTGATTTCTCGATTTGAATCTATGAAAAGACTTGCAAAATAAAATATAGACTTGATTTGCTTATGGGGGGTTTTCCTTAGTCAAGCCCCTAGTTTGGTAATTAGACCTTGATGGAAATAATGAAATATGCATGTAAATAGGAATATAAACCCTAACTGTAAGTATGTTTAAGATTAGGAAATCTGAAATGTAATGCAACCCTATTCTAATATGCAAGAATAAGATGCATGAATGGCATATGAAGATGAATGAATCACTTTCAGTGATCTCTAATCACCCCGAATGAGCCCTAATAATGCTTGTACCTTCCTTAATATGAATGTAGAGTGATTATGGAGGATGGAATCACTTAGGAAACAAGTCATTATGCTTGGCTTGATGGCTAGTTGCATCTCCCCAACCTAGTATCCTTCATGATTCACCATAGACAACCATGATCAACCCTTGACAATGCTAGATCTTGAATGAAAGTGAGCTTGAATACCTACAAAAATACTTTAATGCTACTCTAAGACTTCAAATTTCCTTAATTTTGAAACTTTAATGCTCTTGTGAAAGAATTCTTGAAGAATTTGAATGCTTGGATCTTGAAATTTCTCGTGAAAATGCTTGCTTAGATGAAAAAAATGACTTAGAAGCTTGCTTATATAGGCATTAACACATAATTTACTATTGTTTAGATCTCAAAAGATGAAATCAACCAAAAATTTGAATTAAAAATGTGGTTTTCCCACTCAAACCCTAAAAAGGCCCTAAATGGGAATCATATGCCAACCCTTGCATATGGGTTTGACCTAGGGGAACTCATACACCCAAAGTGGCATATGAGTCCCACCCTAGATTTTTGGGGTGGGTTTTTGGAATTTTTGATGTTTTTGATGATTTTGTTAGGTTTTTAGCTAAAACAAGCCTCAAGATATACTATAATGGGTCTTACGGTCCTATTAATGATTATTTAAAGGATAATTAATGCAAGGGTACCAAAATGGGTCCAAGTTAGGCCAGGAATTGTACTCTCCAAGAAGGGAGCATAATTTTCATTGCCACAATTCTAAATTTTTTATCCAAGCTTGTTCCTGAGTATTTACTTATTTTTTCTAGCTTTCATACCCATTGACATTCTATGGGATCATCATATGTTTATCCTAATATTGCTGACATTGCAAATCTCCTAATCCAAGATGAAGCTAAGTTAACTAATATGGATCTTATCAAGTCATTCAAGTCACAAAAAATTATTGGCTAATGAGTCAAAGGTACAAAAGGAATCAAGGAATCTTGATAAGAAGAAAAAGAAGAAAATAAACAAGCCACATAAGGAATTAGAATCTTGTCCTTCAAAAGGGGTATAATCTAATAAGGATAAGCCTACATGTGCATATTACAAGAAATCATGGCATGATGAACATTAATATTATTCAAAACAAATTGATTCATTGAAGCATCTTCTTAAGAAGCATTAAAGAAATGAGTCTTCATCATCAAAGGGCTCATCTTATTCTTCTTCAGTAAAGACCAATAGAAATAAGGGGAAAAAACTTGTTGTAGTTGCAGATTCTAAGTTAGAGAGGAGGATACTTGATTTAGGAGCCTCACATCACATGGTTTCATTAGAAATTATGTTCTCTTCATTTGAGACTTGTTCATCACCACCCATCCTGATGGCTAATAACACATATATGTGTGTTTGTGGAAAGGGATCCATTGACATGGAATATGAAGCATTCAATTATGTTTTGTGTGCACCCTCATTTCCAACCAATATCCTTTCAATCTATCAGATCACACATGCTAGAGTAGGAAAGAGTGTTGATTTCACACAAAATTCTATCATAATATGAAATTTGCATATAACAAAGATATAGTTGTAGTTGGGGAGGTTGATCACCAATTTTGAATCTACACCTCAAATTTTTCTCCTAATGATTCGACATATGTTCACATTGATGCATCTTGTGTGGACACTTTTCAGGAGATTCACTATGTGTTGGATGTTGTGGATGTGTTCTTGATATGTGGTTACCATTGATTTCAACACTATTAGCACTTGGCGTATTAGAGGTTGTATATGTCAAGGATATTGAGAAAATTGTAAAAGAAAGTGTTCCAAGTTCCTAGTGGAATAGTACAGGTTATGAAGGTGTCTTATTCTTTACATTGAAGTTTAGTTGCTATGGAATAAAGAATTTATTCTTGAGAGTATCTAGATCATCTACTGGAAGTTTGAGAGGTCAGCATATAAATTTGATCATGTTGTAGTCTGACAGTATTTCTGTGGTCTCTATCAGTGTTCCTATGTGAAGTTTGTGTGATTATGCAAATCTCAGTTGCTGTAAATGTTTCTTTGTTGTTTCTTGATTTTTTTGGATGTCTCTAGATCGTGCTCTAGATCTTTGTAGTATGTCCACATTAATCTGTGTGCTTGTGGTGGAAGATTTTTTCTTGCACATGTTTTGTTTTTCATGTTCTTGGCCAACATGATGGTAGTAGCGTGTTGTGGATCTTCAAGGTGAAATTAATTTGGAGTCTTTTTGTGATGGAGATGTTAATTTTGGGTATCCACTATGTTCTGGCTGACCTTGGTGGATTTGCATTGAAAATTTATTTGTAAAATTGGGCCAACATTGAAAATATGTTTTATTTTCTTGGCCGATTAAGTTTGATAAAATATCATGTAGTAGATATATAAGATTGATTGTTTCATCAGTGAAAAGTGTGCTTCATGTGCTATGTGTGCTCCTATGTGTGTATGTGTGAATATCATTCGATTGTAGAGCAGAAGGGTAAAGAAGATCGAGTGAAGTGTGAATTAGTTTGTGAGGGAGTTTTCTGTGCTTAAATGGAACTATAATCAGGCTTGTGCAGAAGATATTTTCTTAGTTCATACCCTCCATATTTTAATCCTATTTTGTATTGTTGGGAAATGAGCCCCTTCTATAATTGAGTAATGAGCTCTAGGTAGTGTTCCTGAATGCATGTGAATTCCCCTTATTAATTTCATTACACTTTTAATAGGGTATAATATTGTGGACTAACATCCACTGTGGTTTTTCCCCTAACAGGGTTTCCATGTAAAAAATCCTTGTGTTCTTTGTCTCTCTGATGTGTTAATTGTTCATGGTTAGTTTCTTATTTAGCAGATCTAAGATTAAGTTAAGTAAAGTTAGAAAAGTTTATCATTTTGTGACAACTGATTGACCTCCCCCCTCTTAGTTGTCCATCCTTGTTTTTCCAACAATTGATATTAGAGTAGGTTCCTCTGAAGAAGTCTAAAAGCTTGTGGTGATCTAAGATGACAATATTCAAGAAGGGCAGTCTGAGATTTGATGTAACTAACTATTCACTATGGAAATTCAGGTTCTAGTGTCACCTAAGGTGCATTGGTGAATCCTATTGGAGGATTACAAAATATCCATATGTTATTCCTCAGAATGGTCCCTCCATTGTAGATGAGATCAAAGATGCTGAAAACAACATTAGGGCTATTGAAGATTTGGTGAGTGCTCTGATAGATTCGAAGATGGAAAATGTGGTAGAACTATAGACAACTCATGAGATTTGGATGAAGATAGAAACATTGTATGAAAGAGATGCATAGGTGAAGATGGCTAAGCTACAAATTTTAAAAGGAAAGTATGAGAATTTGAAGAAGGGTGAAGATGAAAATATCATTTCTTTTATGCAAAGAGTAAATGAAATAGTGATGGGTATTACATGTGATGATGGTTCCCTGGATGAGTATGACATTGTAGATAAGATACTCATATCCTTACCTCCCTCCTACAAAGTGAAGTATCACACTATTAAAGAGCTCAAATTAGTAACAAAGATGTCGAAAGACACACTAGTTGGTAAGCTTGCTACTTTTGAATTAAGTGAATTTGGTGAATCTGTTCCAAAAATTGAATCTGCATTCAAGGCTACTATATTCGAAAGTAACAAGAAAATATATGGTCTGGTAGAATGTTCCTGAAAGATATCCAAGCATTATGAATAACTACAATAGATTGAAGATAAAGAAAGAGAGGTAGAAGAATTGGAAGCACTGATTGCAAAAAATGAACACAGAGGAAAAGGTAAGTATGAAGGAGTGTTACCTATTAAATGTTTTTCTTGTAGTGAAATAGGAAATTTTGCATCAAAATTTCCTAAAAAATTTCCTAGGTCTAAGCCTTACAAATATAGATTCCAAAAGAAGTGTTATTTTTTTGAAGAAGGAGTGACTGATGATGAGTTTGATAAAGATAATGGAAATGAAGATGAATGGGTTTTCATTGGTACAGTTGAAAATAGTCCTATGGCTACTTAATCTACTAAAGATGTGAAAGCTCTTGTAGCCCAAGTTGAAGTGGAGGATGAGTGGGTTATTGACAGTGGATTCTCACATCATATGACTACTAATAAAAACAAATTTGTAAGTCTAGAGAAGTATGATGGTGGTGTTGTAAGATTTGGAGACAACAATGTTGGTGTGATTCGTGGTAGAGGTTCTATTTGTCTTGGTGGTAAGGATTTAATACTAATGATGTTCTTTATGTTGAAGGCCTAAAGCACAGTCTTTTGAGTGTTTGGGTATGTTCAAGATCATCATGGAAAAAACTGGCCATTAAGTGGCAAAAAAATTTAGAAAAATCAGAGTTAGGAAACTTGATGTAAAAATTTGAATAAGTTATCTATATTATTTCAAAAATCTGTAAGAATAGAATATGTAGCAAATTGAATGTAGTTTCTAAACTCCTAGGTTTTTTTTTTTTAAATCTATTTGGTGAAAATTTGAAATTTCAATGTAGTACTTAAATTTTAGGGAAAAAAATAAGTAGGTGTTTGTCTGACCACCCTAACCACAATAAAATGATAATATTTTTTTAAAATATTTTAGATATAAGTAGAGTACTCATGTCCTGATGTGAAGCATATTTTTTTGTAAATTTTTTCCAAGTAAATAATTAATTATGAATTTTTTATTACAACTTTTAAAAAATATAAAATATCATATGTCTGACCACCTTAACTTGGTCAAAACTTCATGAAATTCATTTTTTTTTAATCTTATAGTATGCGAAGCATAGAATATCATGACGCATGTTTTAGATTCAAAAAATGTGATACTGTTTGAAAGCTATAGATGTTTTTCAATTAGCCTATCAATCAAGACTTTAGTCATAATTTAAATAGAAAATGAATAATAATTATTTATTAAATTCAAAGTAAAGCATAATTTATATTGGTGGAAAGCTAAGAATCTCCTTTAAAAACCCTTTTCATTTCATTAATTTTGAGTAAGAAAAAAGTTGTCAACCACATACCCTACACATACCAACCATATTTCCATTTTTTGGCCCATCATGATCCTACACATACCCGTTGGATAGATGGTGGACAAAGGCTATGATCTACAATTCAAAGATGGAAGATGCAAGATATGTGGAAGTTTGGGCAATATGATTGCTATAGATAGAAAGACGAAAGGTAATATTTTTGACCTGAATATTGCTAGTGGGAGTTGTTTAATTGGTTAAGTAGATGAAAGCTTGTTGTGGCATAGGAGGCTGTGTTGAATGTAAATTTTGATAAAATTGTCAAGCTAATTTCCACTCAAGCAGTAAGATATCTACCTATGTTAGTGAAGCCTGCTAACACAATTTGTAAGGAGTGTCAAATGGGTAAACAAACTAGAGTCTCTTTTCAGAGCAAATAGTTTCATTCAAATCATTTGTTGGAGCTGCTACATACTGGCCTCTGTGGTCCCTCTAGAGTTAAGAATTATCCATGGAGAAGATACTTTATGTTGATTATTGATGATTACTCTAGGATGATATGGGTTTCCTTCTTAAGGGAAAAATGTGAAGCACTGGAAAAGTTCAAAAGTTTCAAGGCTATGGCAGAGAATGAGAAAGGTTTGAAAATCAAGTGTCTAAGATCTGACAGAGGTGGTGAATTCACCTCTAGGGAGTTCAACTCTTTTTGTGAAGAACATGGAATCATAAGACAATTATCTACTCCACAAACCCCTCAACAAAATGGAGTTGCAAAAAGAAAGAGTAGAACAATTTTGGATGCTGCTAGAACAATGATGATGGAAGGAAATGTGCCCTAGAACTATTGGAGTGAAGATGTAAGCACTACTGTGTACACTTCAAACCGGGTAAATGTTAATGGTAATTTTGGTAAGACCCCTTTTGAGCTATGTTTTTGTTACAAGCCTACTGTTAAATATTTCAAGATCTTTGGAAGAAAATGTTATATCAAGAGAGATGATGATATATGAAAGTTTGATGCAAGAAGCAAAGAATGAATCTCTGTAGGTTACTCTACCAAAAGCAAGGCCTACCGATGCTATAAAAGAAGACTGAGAAAGATGGTTGAGAGTGCAAATGTCAGAGTTGATGAGGATTCTACTAAATCATACAAATATTGTGGATATGATTCAAATGAAGATAATACAAACAAAGGGAAAAATGTTCTGACACCAAATCAACTTCAGATTATTCCATATTTTTTGGTAAAAAATACTCAATTCGTTCTGGTAAATCAAGTAAATTAGGAAGCACAGACAAGTGCAGATGTAGTAGAAAGAACAAAAGAACTAGAAGATTGTGAAAGTTCTAAAAATCAAAGGTATGTAAAGCTAAATCATTCTGAAAGTCAAATTATAGGAGATAAGAATAAAGGAGTGCAAACTACAAGAAATATTGCAAAAGAGTATTGCCTGATTTCCAA
Source organism: Sequoia sempervirens (assembly GCA_007258455.2). Taxonomy (NCBI): domain Eukaryota; kingdom Viridiplantae; phylum Streptophyta; class Pinopsida; order Cupressales; family Cupressaceae; genus Sequoia; species Sequoia sempervirens. The sequence goes on along the minus strand of VDFB02333704.1, from coordinate 111,164 downwards.
GATTGAACCTAAAAATGTCACTGAAGCCTACCAAGATGAACATTGGATGGAAGCTATGAAGGAAGAGCTAACACAAATTGAAAAGGATGACACATTGACACTAGTTCCTAGACCTAAAGACAAAAATGTGATTGGTACTAAATGAGTGTTTGGGAACAAGCTAAATGAACAAGGTGAAGTGGTCCAGAATAAAGCAAGACTAGTATGTAAAGGGTATTCTCAGATGGAAGATGTTGATTTTGAAGAAACTTTTTCCCCTGTTTCCAGAATCAAAGCTATTAGATTATTCCTTGCTTATGCTACATACAAGAACTATAAAGTCTATCAAATGGATGTGAAGTTAGCAATTCTAAATGGATAACTAGAAGAAGTATACATTGAGTAGCTAGATGGATTTTAGCTAATTGACAAGGAAGATATGGTTTTCCACTTAAAGAAAGCTCTATATCGACTTAAGCAAGCCCCAGAGCCTGGTATGCCAGATTGGACAAATACTTACTGAAGCTTGGATTCACTAAAGGTACTGTTGATAGCAACTTATATTTCAAATGGGATCATGATAAAGAGTTAATTATAGAAATCTTTGTTCATGACATCATTTTTGGAGGATATGACAATCTATGTATGAAGTTTGCTGATGAGATGAAGGATGATTTGAGATGAGCATGATTGGAGAAATGAAGTTCTTTCTAGGATTGCAAGTGACCCAGTTAGACAAGGGAATTTTCATATCTCAGTCCAAATATGTGAGAGAGCTGCTGAAGAAATTTGGGATGGAAGAATCAAAGTTTGTTGGTACTCCCATGGTGACCAAATGCAAATTAACATAGAATGATGATTCTCCTAAGGAAAATCAAACAAGGTATAGGTAAATGATCGGTGGATTTATTTATTTAACCTAGACTAGACCAAACATTATGAATGTTGTATGTATGGTTGCTAGATTTCAGGTTGATCCGAAAGAATCACATGTGACTACTGTCAAGAGAATCTTCAAATATCTAGAAGGAAAAGATGACTTTGGACTTTGGTATCCAAAGGATGATGATCTCACTTTGAGTGCATATACTGATATGGATTGGGCTAGAGATGTAGATGACAGGAAAAGTACTAGTGGTGGTGCTTTCTTCTTAGGGAAGAAGCTGGTGTCCTGGTTGAGAAAAAAATAGAATTCCATTTCTCTATCTACTGATGAAGCAAAATATATTGCTGCTGCAAATAAATATACTCAAGTACTATGGATGAAACAAATGTTGAAAGATATACGGGTGATATATGAAGAGACCATTGCCATATACTATGACAATTCAAGTGAATGAGAAAGAAGTCAGACTAGAGTATGTGCCTACCAAATAATAGATTGCAGACATATTTACTAAGTTGTTGCCAAAGGATACTTTTTAGTATCTTAGAGGAATGCTAGGGGTAATTACCCCTCCCTATAAGAACTAAAAGATGCATTTACTTGCATCAATCTATGAGCTACATTCTTATATTCTGATCCGAATTGATGTTTCCATGGCTGCTAAGTCAGGGGAGTAGTTACATGTGCAGATATGTGGTTCAAAGCATGTATATGGAAAGGTCATGGTTACCTTTTCCATTGATTTCAAAGGGGGAGAAGTGCGATGTCAAAAATCCTTTTAAGGGGGGAAGAGAAATTGAGGAGAAGAGTCAGAACCAAAGGGAAAGCAAGTGTGTTGGGTAGATGGTATTTTTCACATCATGTGTTTCCATCAATGCCAAAGGGGGAGATTGTTGGATGTTGTTGATGTGTTGCTGATATGTGGTTGTCATTGATATCAACACTATTACCACTTGGTGTATTAGAGGCTGTATATGTCGAGGATATTGAGAAAATTGTGAAAGAAAGTGTTTCAGGTTCCTAGTGGAATTGTGTAGGTCATGAAGGCATCTTGTTCTTTACGTTGAATTTCAGCTACTGTGGACTAAAGGGTTTATTCTTGAGAGTATCTAGATCATCTACTGAAAGTTTCAGAGGTTCACGTATAGATTTGATCATGTTGCAGTCTGACAATATTTTTGCACGGTCTCTGTCAGTGCTCCTGAGTGAAGTTTGTGTGATTCTGGAAATCTCAGTTGCTGTGGATGTTTCTTTGTTGTTTCTTGATGTTTTTTGATGTCTCTAGATCATTCTCTATCTTTTTAGTACATCCACATTAATTGGTGTGCTGATGGTCAAAGATTTTTTCTTATCTATGTTTGATTTTTCATGTTCTTGGTCGACATAATGGTAGTAGCATGTTGTGGATCTTTGAGGTGAAATTAATTGGAGTCTTTTTGTGTTGGATATGTTAATTTAGGTCTCCACTATGTTGTGGCTGACCTTGGTGGATTCATATTGAAAATTTATTTGTAAATTTGGGCCGACATTGAAAATATGTTTTATTTTCCTAGCTGACTAATTTGTTGATAAAATATCATGTAGTGGATATATAAGAGTGATTGTTTCATCGGTGAAAAGTGTGCTTTGTGTGCTGGGTGTGCTCCTATGTGTGTATGTGTGAATATCATTCAATTGCAGAGCATAAGGGTGAAGAAGATCTAGTAAAGTGTGAAGTAGTTTGTGAAGGAGTTTTCTATGCTTAATTGGAACTCTAATTAGGCTTGTGCAGAAGCTATTTTCTTAGTTCATACCCTCCAGATTTTAATCCTATTCTATATTGTTGGGTAGTGAGCCCCTTCTATAATTGAGCAGTGAGCTCTAAGCAGTGTGCTTGAATGCATGTGCATTCCCCTTACTGATTTCATTATACTTTTAACAGAGTATAATATTGTGGACTAACATCCACCGTGGTTTTTCCCCTAATAGGGTTTCCACGTAAAAAATATTGGTGTTCTCTATCTCTCTAATGTGTTAATTGTTTATGGTTAATTTCTTATTCATCAAATCTAAGATTAAGTTAGAAAATTTCATCATTTTGTGACAATTGATTCACCTCCCCTCTCAGTTGTCTATCCTTGTTTTTCCAACAGTATGGTCATTTGAATCTTGGTATTGTTTCATCTACTGAGGATCTAGTTACATGTGTTGATATTCCATCTCCTTCATCAACTGTTGTACCTGAGGAAGATTGTGTTGCCATAGTTTTGGTTCCATGTAATTCAATGCAATAGGACATTCATCATCTTCCAAAGATGGCTACTTGGGATGAGTACTTGACAAACATTGTTGGTTTGTTTTGTGACTCTTGCATTCTAGATTGGGGAGACATCATTGATTGAATGAAAAACTTCTCTTTGATGGAGATGATCCTTCTTCAATTGTTGCAAGGGAACACTCTGAACCTCTTGTTCATTCTCTACATGATCATTCTTCATAGATTGATGTGAGTGTGGATTATTTTGGACAACATTTAGAGGATGTTTCTTTTTCTTCAGAGGAGGTATCTTTTTCTTTGGATTTTGTTCTACAATCATTTCTAGGAGACTTTTGATCTTCTTCTTCTTCAATAGTGTGTCCTAGGACGTGCAATTGGAGTGTGATAGATTTTGGCATCGACATGGAGACACTTGAGAATTCTTCAGAGACATCATCCATTATCCATATTCCTGCATCTTCCTTTCAGGAGTGGGAATACATCCTGCATACCATCTTGGTTGTGTTTCTTCCTACTTCTAACATCATTGTAGGAGACTTACAATTGAAGTGGGGATGGATAATCACTCTTCTATTTCTCTCTTATGGGGGGGCCTTTTTCCTCACATGGGGTTTTATTCTTCTCATTCTTCAATGAGATAAGTTTTTGCTTTCATCTCTATTTTGGAGAGGATTTTGTCCCACTAGGTTTTCTCCTTTTGTCCATTTGTGAGAGATTGCATACCTAACATGGCCTCATATCTAGAACCCTTCTTTGTTTCATTTGCATAATAATTCACTACTCCCAAAGTTGCACTTAGGGAGGAGGGGGCTTATTGGTGTAAATAAAGTCCTATACCTAGATAATTCTTTAATAGGGGACTCAGGGGACTTATTTACATGTTAATTTTACTTAGGTCCTAGGAAGGAATCTTTCTAGAAGGTGTTAGTTTCCATTAGATCTTATCTTATCTTTTGACTTATAGCACATGTGTCCTTGTTAGTTGTGATAAGTTGTCACATGTCATAGGATTAAGACAAAAGTATCATAATCCTATTTAATCTTGTGTCTCACCTTGTCTATATAACTAGGTGGTCTCATATGTAAATCATATTATTGGAGTGAATTCCATTGCAATCTTGAGAATTGCATATTGATCTCTCTTGCGATTTCAGGAAGTGCCTAGATCTTGGGTGGCTATAATCTTTAGCCAATCTTGCATGGTGTAGTGTTATTCTATACTAACTCTTATAGAGCTAAGAAAAGTAACAATATACTTTCAAAGGTGATGGAAAAAAAGCTAGCAGTGGTAGCTCTTGGCTCAAACAATGGTGATGGTGTAGGAGAGGAGGATTCTAGCCATGACGATGGTGATATAGATGTTTAGGTTCTTGTCTTTCCTATTGTTTCTGATGGAGGCATTCCTACTAATTCAGATGTTGTCTTTGTTGTGGATTTTGTGGGCTATCCTTCCCATGTGGCTTCAACCCTACGTGGTGTTGGAGTGGGCAGCTATGTTTCCAATGCTTGGGAGGTTGAAAAATTTGAAGGTATGGGTGTTAATGGTGTTGTTTTTTTTCATTGGCTATGGATTTGAAGGAGAAGAGTTTGTGGAGGAGTTTGATGGTTGGTTAGATTCTTGAAGTATGGAGGAGGATGAATATCTTCTAGAAATCCTTCTAGAGGCTTGCTTGCAAACTCAAGAAAGGGAGGTGTCTAATTCTTTTGTGGGGAGGAGGACTCAGTCGAATATGGATGTGGATTTTAAATTTCATTCTTCCTGGTTGGAAGATCAATACTTTTCCTAGAATTTTGTGTTGTGTGTTGAGGGGTCTGATAGTTTGGGAGGGGTTGGGTCTGACCTAGATGTGGATCTCTCAAGATGAGATTTTTGTTTTTGCCTCCTTTGTCTCCTCCCCTACTGCCAGTTGATTATCAACTCTCGTCCCCTATGGAAACTAGGATTGTTGGGGGTATTGGTAGCTTCAAATTTTGCAAATTTGAAGGACCCATGATGCTGAAATTTTTGTCTTTGCATACTCAGAAGTGCACTTGCAAATTCTGTCGAAGTCACCTACTTTGGAGGGTCATAACTCAGAGCCGGTTGATTTTCAAGCCAAACCCCTTGGTGGACACACTCATGTGACATATGTGAACATGCATGTCCATTTTTAGCTTCCCATGATGAATTTTGATAGTGTTTTGAAAAGTGCAACTGGAGGGTTTTGCCACTATTTTGTTGTTTGCAAACTCTGTCATGTGAAGTGGCCTTCTATTCGAGCTGATATTTCACAGCTGGATGATTTTCAAGACAAAAGGATTGTTTCTCTCCATTATCCCTACATTCATGTGCTCATTGGTCCGGTTTCAAAGTCTCATGATAAGATTTCATATTTTTACTAGGCCAAAATGAAATGTCATTTGTTCAGTTTTTGCATCTGCATTTTCAAAATATTTCAAGGAGGTCAAGTTTGACCCTTAATATTTGGTGAAGAATGATGATTCAAGGAAATCCCTCTTGCACACATACTTAGTGTACCTAAATGACCTAGTGTGTCCAGTGGCAGATTCCCAAGACGTGATTTGACATTTTTTCAAAGAGATGACTTGGTGTGCTCAAGTTGGTTTTTGACAGGTGAAATTGCAAAAAAGCCTGAGTTAGCCACTTTGGTATTTAATATTTTTCACCTCAGGAAGAATTTTTCCATGTCATTTGTTGCAGTGGATTTTTGGTTCAAATGGTAACATGCATGCTAATTTTTGAGCCTCCTAGATGAGCTTTGATGGGTTAACTAATCCTTTTCTGAATGCAACATGGCCAAAATTGGTGTTCTAAAAAGCTTCAAAATTTGAAAATATAAGGACAACCCTTTTTTTTTTGGTCTAAAACCTCCACAACTCCATTTTCATCAAAAACAGAGGTCATATGATGCATTATTTTAATGCATTTTGAGTGTGGTGAACACATCCCGCGGGCCAGTTTACAAAGGAGGTACTTGATTTTTTATGGATGGGAAATGTTCGAGAAAATGTGTTTTCTCTAAATAATTGATTATCACCACACACAAAAAATTGTGGCTCCATGGGTCATCGTTTGTGCACAGTGAATTTTCTTCATTTGGCCTATAGGTGTAATTAAAATTTACATTTTTCCTAAAGTTTCAATTGCTTATGTTTAAAATATTTTTGAATATTTTAAACATTATGCAAATATAAAAATGAATTTAGGGAAAAATAAAAATAAATTTCAAATGTTTTCTATGAAAGCAAGTTTAATTCTTGCTTCTGATTGGCTCAATTACAACTTTCATGGCTTTCAAGTTGCACACAAAACTCATCACCAGTCACTCTTTTGATTTTCCTTTCCCATTTGTATTGGCGATCATCAATGGAAGTTCCTCTTCATCGCTGATCATAGATTGAGTTGTCTTCTTCCTCATCAAATTGGCGATCATCACACATCTCTGTTTTCATGGGAGACTTTGAGTTTAAATCAACGATGAGATGAGCGATGTTTGCTATGTCCATTGCCCATTGCTAATTGATGGATCTTCTTTCCAAAGCAATGGGTGATGGTCTCTTCCCAGGGATATTTAATAGACACATGAGTAGAAAATACATTATCAAATGTTCTAAGGAAAAGAAGGTTTAATTCTTGTTTTCTATTGGCCGAAGTCACGACAGCTCGACTCTCCTAGTTTCACGCAAAACTCATCGCCTGTCACTGTTTCCTTTTTTTTTTTCATTCCAAATCAATGATGGAGCAATACTATGTTCTCTCATCCCCCATCATGGATTCGAGGGCTCTTTTCCTTAGCACATTGGAAATGGAGCATGTTCTAAGTTTCTTTTCGCTCATCGCGAATTTCAAGTCTCTTTTCTTCATCAATCGGTGATGGTGCAAAATCACCATTCCAAGCCAGATTTTGATGGATTTTCTATTTTGCATCAAAGATTTGACACCTCTTGATCTTCATGATGGTTTCTCTGAGGCATTTTGAGCAGATTTAGGCATGTATTGTGCAAATGAGGAATTCTAATCTCGTCTTTACTTTTCAGCACATTTTTGGGGATGTTTTAGAGCTCAAAAATGATGTTCTATGTTCTAATTTCATCCCATAACCATTCCTAATACTTGGGCAGAAATTTTAAGCATTTTAATGATGAATTTTGGTTGCTAGAATGGTCAAAAACGCCCAACATTGCCAAAAAACGACCTGCACATTTTCTTTTGTTGTGACTGCAATAAATGTCCCCAAAGGTTCTTGAGGAAGTTGTTAAACTTGCACAATGAAGGATTCGGGTGGAAAGAGTGAACATCACGCGTCACTATTTTATTTCTCTGTTCCACTTTACATTCGTGATGTGTGAAGTGGCTTTAATCCCAACATATATCACTAATAAATATTAGCTTTTCTAAATAAATTAGAGATGAGGATTGAAAATATTTCCAAAGTTTGAGTGAACGTGGTGGGCCCGTGGCAGGAGTTCAAAGGTTATTGTTTGATAAATTTGAACAGTGAAAATGTGGAGGCATGGGTAAATTTCCCAATAAAATAAATTTTAGTCTCACATTAAAACAAAGATTTAAAATGATAAATTTTAAAGAGGCCCGGACAAATATTTTTTCCCAAATAAAATGATTTTAAAATCCTTCAATGGTATTGTGTGTGTGTGAAATGTGCAAATTTAGTATCAACACAAACCTTAATGAAATGATTTATATTCAAAGATCCGGAAGCGAAGAAACTATTCTAGTTTGCAAAAAATAAATCTTTCAAGAATGTCTCATTGTCCTATTTTCTTAATGATTTTTTTAACCTTTTTGGCCCTCAGATTTCTATGTACAAAGGCTATTAGAATGACACTTAAGAAACGAGATTAGTATTCAACATGCAAGCCAACTAAATGCCTACATGAAACTATGTGTAAACAATGATGATGAATGCTATGATGAGTGAAGGATGATGTTGATAATACATGAACAAGTGGAGTTGGATGCTATGGTAGTGATCTATATGATTCTATGCATGATTCTTCATATGCTCAAATGCAAACTTAAAATGAACTAATCTAAAATGCAACTATGATGCAAGATGTAAAGCTAAGATGTAAATGCAAAGAAAAACATGATGTAAAAACTAGCTATAAGACTCCAAAATTCTCCAAGCTCCAATGATAAAATTGCATAATAAATCTACTTCAAATGTGGATGCAAAATACAAGGCCCAAGGGTTGTATTTATAGCCTTTTCCAAGCATATAGTGAGATGACAATAATCAACAGTCCAAATCGAATAATAAGAATGGATGGTGAAGATGAAGAGAATCAAGATGTTGTCCCCTTGACCAAAGAAAAGATGCCATTTGGATGGGAGAATCTCTTGACCAATGGGCAACATGCCATTTGGATGGAAGATTCAAGTGTGGGAAGAGAAGACCATGTGCTTCCAAAATTGGTGGAAATGTGGGAAGAATAAGCCATGCGATTTTTTATTAGTGGAAGTGTGGGAAGAATAAGTCATGTACTCCAAAATTGGTGGAAGTGTGGGAGGAAATGAGCCATGTTCTTTTTGAAATTAGTTGAAGATAATTCTAATTAAAAATTAGAGTTATTTATTTTCATATGACCTTGGTGAGGTGGCACAAAAGGTTTTAGAAATTTGCTCTAATTCCTAATTGGATTTAGTGAAGATTAATTAAATAAAATGAGTTTAGGGGACCTTGTTTATTTAATTAATTTAGAAGAAGATAATTTAGATTTGGAGAATTAGAGAAGGGTGAACACTATAAATAAATTGAGCATTTATTTATATGTAGTTGGAATATTAATCAAATAGCTAGTATTTAATTAATTAAAGGTGATGACCATTTTTAGGTGTATACATTTTTCCCCTCTTTGAAGTAATGTGTTTGCACATTGCTTTAAAGAAAAATTTGATACCAATGCTCATAATTTTTTTTTGATGCGCCAGACGATGCCCCAGACGTTGATTTTTAGGTACTGTTGGATATATGTCCCCTTGAGAGATAAATCAGTAAAATATGGAATTTTTTATGTTTTTCTGAGGATTTGATGATTGTGTGATGATGTTGTAGTGTTGTGATGATGATCCAACATTAAACCATTGATTTTTTGATGTTAGATATGATTTATCTCTCGAAATTTGATTCTACACTCTCTCATTGAACAATTTTGATTAGTTAAACCCTATTTTTGATAATAAATCCAACCATAATTCCCTCCATTGTCCTTTAAAAAGGTGAAAACTGGGAAAAGTGAATTCATTTGCACATTGAGAGTTTCAAGAATTTGGAGAGTGGAGAGTTAGATGAAGATGGAGATCCCTTCTCACAGACACCATTTCAAGCGTCTTTGCTGCCACAGTCACCCTACTGCAGTAGGACCTATGGTACGCATTACAAGAAACCTCCTTTGGTCATTTTCCCAAATTTTTATCGATGTTTTGAATTTGGTAGATAGGTATCGTAGGCCATTTAAAGTCATTTTTGCACTTTTGGGGGGCAATTTTGTTGTTTTCAAGTCATTTTGGGGAGTTTCTGGGAGTTTTGGTGCCTCTTGCTCCTATTTTAGTGCCTTTTGCTTGTGTTTTGGCACCTTTTTCTTCTATTTTGGCACCTTTTGGGTCTCAAATGGGACCTTTTGCAAGCTTAACCTCATGTTTTGTGCTTTAGACCCTGAAATAGCGCCTTTGGTGTCCCAAATGGCACCTTTTGCAAGCTTTGGGGTTTTTCCCCTGAATGATTCCTAATGATTTTCCCTGTTGTTTGCTTTTCTGACTATATTTGATTGATTAAAGTCCTCTCGTTTATGTCAAATGTTGCATTGTTGATGTTCATTGAGGATTTTATAATGTTCATGAATCATGTTAGTCATTGCATTGTTCTCTTCGGTGATGTGTTTGATTGATCTCAGTCTGATTGTGTGATGTTTGTTGCTTGATTTGATTTTTGATAGGATAGTTGATGATTTGATCTCATGATAGGTGAGAGCCAAATGATAGGATAACTTGATGATGTTTCAACCTCATGATATGTGAGAATTGATGGAAGGATTGATGATGTATCAACCTCATGATAGGTGAGGATCGATGGTAGGACTGATGCTTGATCGACCTCGTCATAGGCAAGGATCAATGCTAGGACGAATGCTTGATCAACCTCATGATAGGCAAGGATCAATGATAAGACTGATGATTTATCGACCTCATGATAAGTGAGGATCGATGGTAGGAATGATGCTTGATCGACCTCATGATAGGTGAGGATCGATGGTAGGACTAATGCTTGATCAACCTCATGATAGGTGAGGATCAACGATAAGATTCACTAATGTATCGACCTCAAAATAGGTGAGGATTGATGATGTATCATCCTCATGATAGGTGAGGATTGATGATAGGATTGATGCTTGATCAACCTCATGATAGGTGAGGACTAATGATAGGATTCACTAATGATGTTTTGACCTCATGATAGATGAGGATTGATGATAGGACTGCTACTTGATTGACCTCATGATAGACGAGGATCGATGATAGGATTCACTGATGATGTTTCAATCTCATGATAGGTGAGGATTGATGATAGGACTCATGATGCATCAACTTCATGATAGGTGAGGATCAATGGTAGGATTGATGTTGCCTTGATTGATTGATTTGAGGATTGATTGAACCTAATTTGATTGACTGATGATCTTGATTGAACATGACATGATTTGACTGATGATCTTGATTGAACATTGTGTTAGGGATAAATTTGATAGATTGATTGATGTAATGCTGATTTCTTTTTCCTAATATGATTAGGAGGACTTTGATGTGCTCCAATCTTGGGAGCATTTCCCAAAGATGTGGGATATAGTTCACCAGTTGACTCAGGAAGATTTGGATATTATTTCCCGTTGTGGGTTGACATCCTTGATATACATACCCTAGTATAGGATTAATATGGGTTTGTTGACTCCTCTAGCCAAGAGGTGGCATAGTGACCACAATACCTTTCATCTAGCTACTGGGGAGATAACAGTTACTCCAAAGGATGTTTATCATATTCTAAAGATTTTAGTGATGGGTGAGATAGTTGTGTACAATAGAGTTGAGCAGGGCAAGACCGATGCCTTGCATAGGATTTGCTGAGATGATCATGTTTCAGGACATTGGGTCCCCTAGTAGGAGATGTTCAGGAGATATGATCCTCTACCATGTGTTGTTTCTGGGTTTTTTGGCAGATTCCTTTATCTTGATCATAGGTCAAAGGGATTTTATGTGGGTTGGGGTTGAGTATTGGAGCGTATGACACTAGAGGGGACCAGATATGCATGGGGTTTATGTATGTTATCTCATTTATATCATGATTTTCATGAGGTTGTGTATTGTGGGGCAGCAAGCCTCTCTTCCACGATTACACTATTGTAAACATGGGAGCATATAGCAATCATGCAACCATTGGGAGATAGACAACACCAGTAGAAGACCCTATGTGTTCAGTTATAGTGGTCTACATGTCCAGCATAAGGTGGTAAGATTAGCTTATTGGAGACGTTCTCTAGATGATCTGGAGACCATGACATGGCACCCATACTTGGATTTTGAGATGTGGCTAGAGGATCAGGTGGAGATGCCATTCATGCTATTATCATGACATTTGATTGGACAGACCCATTTTGTGCTTGAGATATTTTTGTATTTGCAGGTTTGTCATCAATTTGGACGAGTTCAGGTGATAGCCCAGGGGGTTTACACATTATGCACAGTGACAAAAGGATGCGGTAGAGTGGGGCTCTTATGTATCTTATGATGCTTCTTATACTGAGTATTATACGTTGGTGCCATGTTTATGGGATTATGTTACACAGGTGACAGATGCAAGGATGCCATAGGATTATACTGAGTATTTCGACACATCCTTTTCTGAGGTTATCTAGTCCTAATGAGCCAGTTTCGCAAATTGATGATGATGACAGGGCACCAAGATAGAGGGGGGATGGAGTGGGGGAGGAGAGTGATATTGGGGATGGAGGATGGGACGAGGGTGCTGATGGTGATGGTGGGGGTGGTGACGATGATGGTGGTGGTGGGGGTTCAGGTGTAGGGCCATTAGTTGCAATTGGCAGTCCCTTTCTAGATTTTGTAGTTCCTAGGTATAGGAGTATTACTATACCTCAGTCTGTGATGCCTAGGATTCATATTGGAGTCCCTTCTCATTAGTAGCAAGTGTAGATATAGGCATTACAGGCACAGGTTCAAAATTTTTAGGGTGAGTTAGTGTAGGCTCAAGCACAGGTTCAAACATTGATGGTTGAGAGAGATGCAAATAGGAAACATGTATAGAAGGTATAGGTATAGGTTTAGACTCTTTAGGGTGAGTTAATGCATGCTCGGGCATAGGTTCAGACTTTTTAGGGTGAGTTATTGTAGGATCGGGCATAGTTTTAGACATTGACGACTGAGAGAGATACAAATAGGAAATATGTACAGTAGCTACAGGTACAGGTCATGAGACTTATTGTAGTGAGGGATGCCATGAGGCCACAGGTAGAGTAGGCTAAGGTTGTTACCAAGAGATTACAACAGGTTGTAGTGGCTACAGGTACAACATAGTTCCTTAGAGAGATTTGGCACACTACTCAGGAGTTGCAGTTTTACAGGGGTAAATATCATGAGCTAGTTCCTTCTGAGTGGCGAGAGAGCTTTGTACCATCTTGATCTGGCAGATCTTGGTCTTAGACTGTTAGCATGGGTGTTACTTAGCCTTATAGGAGAGATCCTAGTGTAGGTCCATTAGGTGGAGGAGGTACTAGTTCTATGATGCCAACATCATCTGGAGGGAATTTGACATAGCATCTTGTGATGTATACACTGTTGTGACATTGATGATGTACTTCTTATTTTTAGACTTTACGATACAATGCCATTTTTGATATTGATGTATCTCGTCATACCCTTGGATATCCTTGTACACTTTGACATTATTATTTTTGAGGTTATATGATGTGCAACGATGATTATGACCTATGTGTTGATATGATGATAGATGTCTATGATGCATTTAATTTCTATGTTATGATGATGATTCTGATGTTGTGATATGCTATGGATGCAACAGATGTGTTATGATTCTAGGATGTTTTATAGATGATGCCTATATGATGTATGTGATCAAGTTTTTTATGCTTTATGGATGATGGATTTGATTATGAAAATGATGTATGATGTTTTGTAATGATGAATGATGATTATGTGATGCATTTTATCTTTTTGTTCTTTTATAATGCAAATAAGTGATGTAATGAATGAATGAATGTATGATTGATGAAATAATGATGTTCTATGTTTATAGGATGATGATCATGATGATTATTCAAAGATGATGTTTATGCTTTATGGATGATGGATTTGATTATCCAAATGATGTGTGATGTTCAATGTGATGATTATGTTGAGTATGTATGGATGTGATGCAAATGATTATGAAAATGATTGTGTTCTAGGGTCTTTAAGCTTAAATGAGTGAATCTATCCACCTTCCAAGAGTTGTGGGAAGGTTGTCGTTAGTTGATTCTTTTTTTCATTGAGATTCACAAAACCTGACATATTTCCCAATTCTTTTGGAAATCTAAAGACTCACTCATTTAAGCTTAGTGGATGAATTCCCTAATTTTTCTTTATGAAATGATTTTGATTATGTAAATGAGATGCAATGGACGTCGTTTTGTGTTTTCCAATGGAAATATTATGATATGATGTATGAATGAATGGATGATGTTGTAATGTTTTCTAATGTATGCAAATGACGATGCAACTAATATGCAACTATATACTCAATCCATTGATAATAGAGATAACATCATCATTGCAGCTTTGGAAACCTCATAAATACAAATGCAAACTAACATGGATGCAATCTACTCTAACCTTGCAGATCTCATTTGCAAAAGTTGTCATTCATAATAGCCAATTTTTTTTGCTTTTTATCATCATTGGGCATTTAAAATGTTGAAAGTGAGTACAAGAATCAAGGGTATATTTAGACCATGATGACCTGAGTACTACTTCCATGATATTTGATAGTGCAAGTTAACACAAGAATCTAAGTATAATTAAACCAAGATGACCTAAGTATTTCTTGCGTAAACAAACAAGAGTTAATCCTTTTCCTATGAAAATTTAGAATGTCATCAGTGATACTTTGTAGTGCACATCTCGTGACAATTTGCATAGTAATAATGATCAACTCACAGACAATAGACAAAGAAAAATAATACTCCTTCCTAGATCCTCTAGTTTGATACATCATCAAGGGGCTCTAGAGATATGATAACAAAAATCAAAGTACAACAATAGAACATTTGTGTTTAACGTGATAAACCCATGATTCAGAAGAGCATCATCCTTTCAATTTTCTAATTTTTTTGGGATTTTTTGATTTTCCAATTTTTATGTATTTTCTGAGATTTTGACCAAGAACGTAACCTAAAGACCTATCCTAGGGGCCTCGGGGGCTGATCAAAGATTAGCCTTGCCTACGTTGTACATGCAAAGACCACATAGTTCAACTGACTCAACCGATTTATAGGACCAATATATGAACAAGTGAGAGACGAAAACTAATTACAAGTGACCACTAAAAGACTTGACCTAGGGTGTCTCGGGGGCTAATCAATGATTAGATTTTCCTACGTTAAAGTTCAGAGATGATGTAGTTCGACAAGAGGAATCTATTTTTTGACTTTGTGACTGACTTTTGACCTATTTTTGGATTTTTTGATATGATATGGACATTTGATGCATTTTTGATGGTGATTGATGTTCAATGTTGGGTTGTGTTATGATAATTGTTGTTGTTACATTTTTCTTCCTATTGTTTGTCTATTAGTTCAAGCTCAAAGTTTGTTGCCTCCAGTGAGTTCAGGATTTTGCCCCTAGTCTAGGGTGAGACACGACCGCGGTGCTAGGATATGTATATTGAGCTTTCAAAGGATAGGCAAATGGATGGTGAAAGCAAATGGTGAAAGCAAATGGTCGACATGCTCAAATAGATGGAGAAGGTAACCTATCACAAATAGCACTTGTTGTCAGGTTTTCACTACTTGTTTTTATTGCACTTTAAAAAAAAAATAGAATTTTTTTTTAATCTTTTTGATTTTTTCTTTTTTTTTTTGTATTTTCCTCCTTTTTCATATTTTTTGTTGTTACCAAGATGCCTGTTTTCCAAGTTTTCATCAAGGCAACCATTTTTCAGGACATCTTCTGATGTTTTTGGTATTTTTCAGGACCTTTTCCAATGCATTAGATGATTTAGGTGTAGAACTTCTTAAGATGCAAACTATTGAGGGGTTCATCAAACAAATCCCCTTATGGTGTAGACAACTGATATGCTTCTTATCCAAAAGCTAAGACAATGACAAAAGGACTGAGCTATTTTGGTTCAAATTTCCCCTTCTTTTCTCGATCTTGTTGATTGCAGGGATTCTCTTTCAAGACTAAATTGCCAACCTGAAATGTTCTAAGCTTGACTTTGTAGTTGTAGCTTCTAGATATCCTTTGCTGATACACCTTCAGGTGATCCACTACATGCTGACAATGATAATCCAAGAGTTCCAATTCTTGTAACCTAGACACTATGATCCTCATCTAAAATGATCCCTTTTAGTGATACCTAGAGTGATGGCAGTTCAACCTCAATAGACAGAATGGATTTTGAGCCATAGATCAAAGAATAGGGTGTTGGTCTCAGTGAGGTACAGATACTAGTTCTGTAAGCCCATAGAGTAGGGTTCAATTGAAAATTCCAATCACGTCTTGCATCATTGGGAGTTTTCTTTAAGATCTCCAAGATAGTCTAGTTGTTTGAGGCCTCTGCCTGGCCATTACCTTGAGGATAATAGTATGTAGAAAACTGATGCTGGATGTGAAATTTCTCACAAAATTATTTGACATCTTGATTCTTGAAAGGTCTACCATTGTCAATTATGATGGAATGAGGGATGCCATATCTACATATGATGTAGTTTAGGATGAATAGTGAGATTTGTTTTCTAGGTATGTGTAGGATCATGATGGGTCAAAAAGTGGAAATATGATGGATATGTGGTTGACGACTTATTTTTCACCCAAAATTGATGAAATAAAAAGGGTTTTGAAAGGATATTCTCAGCTCTCCACCAATATAAATTATTCTTTACTTTGAATTTAATAAGTAATTATTATTCATTTTCTATTCAAATTATGACTAAAGTCTTGATTGATAGGCTGCTTGAAAAAAATCTATAGCTTTCGAATGGTATCACATTTTTTGAATCCAAAACATGCCTCACATTCTATGCTTCACAAACTATAGGATTAAAAAAATAAAAATTGAATTCCATGAAGTTTTGACCAAGTTAAGGTGGTCAGACATACGAGTTTTTTATATTTTTTAAAAATTGTAATAAAAAATTCATAATTAATTATTTACTTGGAAAAATTACAAAAAATATGCATCACATCGGGACATGAGTCCTCTACTTATATCTAAAATATTATAAAAATTATTATCATTTTATTATGGTTAGGGTGGTCGACAAACACCTACTTATTTTTCCTTGAAATTTAAGTACTCTTGAATTGAAATTTCAAATTTTCACCAAATAGATTTCAAAAAACCTAGTAGTTTATAAAATACATTCAATTTTCTATAGATTCTATTCTTACATATTTTTGAAATAATATAGATAAGGGTATGTGCAAGATCATCATGGAAAAAAGAGGCCCTTTAGTGGCAAAAAAATCAGAAAAATCAAAGTTAGGAAACTTCACATAAAAATTTGAATAAGTTATCTATATTATTTAAAAAATATTTAAGAATAGAATCTAGAGAAAGTTGAATGTAGTTTCTAAACTACTAGGTTTTAAAAAAATAAAAAATCTATTTGGTGAAAATTTGAAATTTCAATGTAGTAATACTTAAATTTCAAGGAAAAAAATAAGTAGGTGTTTGTTTGACCACCTTAACCACAATAAAATGATAATATTTTTTATAATATTTTAGATATAAGTAGGACTCATGTCCAGATGTGATGCATATTTTTTTTGTAATTTTTTTCTAAGTAAATAATTAATTATGAATTTTTATTACAACTTTTAAAAAATATAAAAACTCATATGTCTGACCACCTTAACTTGGTTAAAACTTCATGAAATTCAATTTCTTTTATTTTAATCTTATAGTGTGTGAAGAATGGTATGTGACGCATGTTTCAGATTCAAAAAATATGATACCGTTTGAAAGCTATAGATATTTTTCAATCAACCTATTAATCAGGACTTTAGTCATAATTCAAATAGAAAATGAATAATAATTACTTATTAAATTAAAATGAAACCATAACTTATATTGGTGGAAAGCTGAGAATCTCCTTTAAAAACCCTTTTCATTTCATCAATTTTGGGTAAATTTTTTTTGCCAACTACATACCCTACACATACCCATCATATCACCACTATTTGGCCCATCATGATCCTGCTCATACACATAACTTATTCAAATTTTTCTATCAAGTTGCCTAACTCTAATTTTTCTAAATTTTTTACCACTTAAGGGCCTATTTTTTCCATGATGATCCTACGCATACCCTTCATGTGAGGGTAATTAGAGGGACAACTTCAATCCAATTTGTAAAATACTTAGTGGCTATGATAATGAACTTGTTTTCATTTGATGAAGATGGATGAATCTTGCCTATGAGGTCCAATCCCCACTGACCAAAGGGCCATGTTGATGCAAAATGGTGAAGTTCATATGCTAGTGCATGGATGAGATTGCCATGAATATGGCACTTTTGGAATTTCTTGACAAACTGAAAAGAATCCTTCTCCATAGTCAGCCAGTAATATCCCAAACAAAGGAGTTTCTTAGCTAGGGTTAAACCACTTGAATGAGTACCACAAACACCTTCATATACCTCTCGTAAAGCCGATTTAGACTTGTCATGTTCTAGACATCGGAGGAGAGTTCCATCAAGACTTCGTCGATAAAGGACATCCATGATAAGGCTGTCTGGCAGTTTGGTGAATGAAGTTTCATTTTTTATTGCAGGATAGATCAAGAGGGAGGGTGTTATCTTTTAGGTACGTATAAATATTCCCATAGAGGGAAGTGTCAGCCTTAGCTAGATGGTAGATAACTTGGGACTCAGGGTTGTCATAAGACAGGTTGAATATTTGTTCCACCTTGAACTCATAATGGGCTCATTTCTCTAGAATCTACAAGAGAGAAGCAATGGTTTCCATGGCATTAACGACTTTGCTATTGTTTCGAGGAATTTTTTCAAATCTTATTTCCACAAAGTACTTTCTGAAGTCATCAACCATTCTTTTGTATGACATCAACTTGTCATCCTTTGTTTGATAGTCATTGTTTACTTGGTTAATGACTAGTTGTGAATCCCCATAGACATGTAACTCTATGATCTTCCTCTCAACTGCTACTTTGATTCCAATGATCAAGGATTTTTATTTGGCTATGTTGTTGGTGCAAGGGAACATTAGTTTGTAGGACTTAGGAACGGTGCGTCCTTGCGGCGAGATAAACAAGATTCTGACTCCTGATCCATGTTGTGTAGAAGAACCATCAAAGTACAAGACCCATTGTTGTGTGGATACTATTAGAACATCAGCATCTAGAAACTCAATATTCATGTGATGATTGTCTTGTAATGGTGCTTCATCTAACTAGTCTTCAATTGCTTATCCTTTGATTTCCTTCCTATCCACATATTGGATGTAAAATTCACTCAACATCATGACCCGCTTAGCCAATCGTCCAGTTAGATTGGCTTTGCTAAGAAGGTATTTCAATGGATCTATCTTGGATATAAATTTGATGGTATGGGTAAGCATGTAGTGTCACCATTGTTTGGTAGTGAACACTACTACTAGACAAGCCTTTTCAATGAGGGTGTAATTGATCTCATAGCCATTTAAGGTTCTACTAATGTAATATATTTCCCTTTCTTTTCCTATTGAATCATCTTGTCCTAATAAGGTTCCCAATGATATTTCAGTTGTTGCTATGTAGAATAAAAGTGGCTTTCCTTCAGCTAGTGGTATCAAGAAAGGTGGACCCATTAGATATTGTTTTAATTCATTGAAGGTGAGTATCTGCAGGATCGTGATGGGCGGCCAAAAAGTGGAAATATGATGGGTATGTGGCTAATGACTTTTTTTTACCCAAAATTGATGAAATGAAAAGGGTTTTTAAAGGAGATTCTCAAATTTCCACCAATATAAATTATGCTTTACTTTGGATTTAATAAGTAATTATTATTCATTTTCTATTCAAATTACGACTAAAGTCCTGATTGATAGACTGATTGAAAAATATCTATAGATTTCAAATAGTATCACATTTTTTGAATCCAAAACATGCATCACATTCTATGCTTCATATACTATAGGATTAAAAAATTAAAAAATGAATTTCATGAATTTTTGGCCAAGTTAAGGTGGTCATACATACAAGTTTTTTATATTTTTTAAAAGTTGTAATAAAAAATTCATAATTAATTGTTTACTTGGAAAAAAATTACCAAAAAATATGCATCACATCGGGACATGAGTCCTATATTTATATCTAAAAAATTATAAAAGAATATTATCATTTTATTGTGGTTAGGGTGGTTAGACAGACAACTACTTCTTATTTTTCCCCTAAAATTTAAGTACTACTGCATTGAAATTTCAAATTTTCACGAAATAGATTTTTTCTTTTTTTAACAAACCTAGTAGTTTAGAAACTACATTCAATTTTATACATATTCTATTCTTACATATTTTTGAAATAATATAGATAACTTATTCAAATTTTTATGTCAAGTTGCCTAACTCTAATTTTTCTATTTTTTTTGCCACTTAAGGGCCTATTTTTTCCATGATGATTCTGCACATACCTAGTCTCCTTCGCATTTCTCATCCCATCGAAAAGATACATTTTTGTGGAGCAAGTGGTTGAAAGGATGGGTCTTGTTTACCAGTTGTGTAATAAACCTCCTGATAGATTGAAATCTTCCTTGCAAGGATCTGAGCTGGATGATGTTTTTAGGAGGAGGCATATCCATGATAGCTTTGACCTTTGGAGGGTCTACCTGAATGCCTTTAGCTGAAAAAATGTACCCCAAAAGCTTAGTTGATGTTACACCAAATACATATTTCTTGGGATTTAGTCTCACATTGAACTTCTCGAGTTTGGTGAAGATTTTATCTACGATCTCCAAGTGTCCTTCTCTGGTGTAGGATTTTTCTGACAAATCATCTACATAGTCTTCCATAAAAGTGTGCATCATGTCATGAAAGATGGTGGTCATTTCTCTTTGATATGTGGCTCCAACATTTTTCAACCTGAATGGCATGACATTCCAATAGAAAGTGTCCCAAGGACATGTGAAGGAAGTTTTATCTTGATCTTTAGGAGAAATTTTGATTTGATTATACCCTAAAAATCCATCCATAAGTGAGTATTTCATGGCCAACAGTCAAGTCCATAATGATGTCAATGTTAGGTAGAGGAAAATCATCTTTTGGGAAAGCCTTATTGAGATCTTTGAAGTTTGTGAAAATTCCGATGCTTTTGTCTAGTTTGGAAATAGGTACAATGTTAGAAATCCACTCTGCATAGTCGATAGGTCTAATAAATCCCACATCTAATAACTTCTTCTGTTATGCTTTTACCAAGATGGCAATATGGGGATGAATTTTCCTTAATTTTTCCTTGATTGGTTTTACTCTTGCTAGTAGTGACAAGTGGTGCATGATGAGTTCTAGATCAATCCCTAGCATATCGGCATAAGACCAAGCAAAGTTGATTTTCTTTTCTATGAAGAATTTGATGAAGTCCAATTTTTCTTGATCTATCAAGGATTCTGCTAGATGGATAATATTCATTATTTCTTCATTGCCAATATTGATAGACTAGGTGGGTTCAACCAATATTTTAGATCGTTCCTAAAAAAATTTGGGGAGTGTGTCAAATCTTCCATCCTTTAGCGCCTCAGAGAGGTTTTCACTGTTGGATATGCTCTTTGGTTTTACTTTTTTTAGATCTGATACTGCCACTGAATGGTTTTTACCATCGGATCTATTTCCTATATTATTCATTTTGCAGCTAGAAAATTTGACACTCTCCTAGTTGGAAGCTTTGTTATGATGTTGAATGGTGGAATCTATCTAGGAATTGGTGGAATAGAGGAAGTTGAAAATGGCTTCGTCATTTGAAAAGAGGGGGATATCAGATGGCTTAGTTTGATCCTAATCTATTAGTTCAAGATGTATCAAGGGTAAGGACTCATTGGATTGGCTAAAGTTAGATGCAGTAAGAGTCCCAATGGTAATGTCTCTGGATTGTCCAATAGCAAAATCAATGTCTATAAGGTAATTGTCCTCCGAATTATTCGTTTCACTTCGAGTCTGATCATCTTCACTGGAATGATCAATGTGTAGTGATCCTATTTCAAGCAGTCTATGACTTGAACTTTGACCCTACTCACGTATGGGTGTATACTTTTGGGCCACATCAATTTCCTTATCATGACAAGACTCTTCAGATAACGAATCCCACTCGTACTCATTTGAATCAGTTTCATGAGTGTCATTAGCTTGTAGTTGAAGGATTGTTTCAACAACTTGTTGTCTAGCTTCTTCTCTAGATTCTCCTATATACCCCAGTCATGTTTTATCTTTGGTGTGCATGGTGATAGGTTGTATTGGTTCTATGATTCCTTCTTTCCTTTTACCAATACCACCTTTTCCCTCGTATCCCATGTTTTCCATGATTGTCTTTCCTTTTCTATATTGCTTTGTTTGTACATTTGAGATGAATTCTTGTGATTATTCTTCATCTTTGTACAACTAGTTTAAAACCTCCTTGTCATCTGACTCATCCACTAATGTGCCTACTCTTACAAAGGTTCCATCAAACAATGTGGTGGGTTGTGATGATTATTGTCTTGATGTCGATGGCTGTCCATATGACTTTGGAGAAGATGAAAGTTGTGATAAACATAAGGATTGCTGAAATGAGTATTCCCCCATGCCTTTGTCTTTCAATTGGATCTTGGTAACTTTTTTTGATAATGATTCAAGTTGACTTTCTCAAGTTTTTGGAGTAGGACTTGATGTACTTTCTTTACTTGAGGGATTAGCATCATCGATATCCTTATCCTTTGATTGGTCCTTTTTCTCAACCCACTTTGACAAGGCATTTAATTTTTTCCCATCATTTGATAAACCTTGAATTGGAGCTTCCCTGTTGTGCGGCACAAAAGCATATTGGGTTGTATTGAGGGTGTTACAATATTGGGGGTTGTTTGAATCAGCTGCAATAGTGATTTTTTTCCCATTGAACAAGAACTTCAAGCACTAGTGATATGTGGATGGTACTGCTTGCATGTCATGGATGCAAGGTCTCCCCAAGAGTATATTGTAGGTTAACTCTTTGTCTAACACTTGGCATACTATGCCTCTGACAACTGGTCCCACTTGAATAGGTAGCACTATCAATCCTTGTGAATATCTCTCCTCATCATCATATGCTTTTATTATGATTTTCCTTTAGGATCAATAGCATTTTTTGAATAGCCCAATGCATGGAAAAGTTTCAAAGTACAGATATTTAGGCCAACTCCATCTATTAGGACACATTTAAAGTGGTGCTTATGGATTAGGACCTCAATGTGTAGGGAAACATTGTTGGGATGATTGATAGATACATCATCATGTTCAGAAAAGGATAAGCAGTGTGGTACAACCAAATGTCCCACCATAGTCTAGAATTGGAAAACCTCTAGATTGTTGGGTATCGTGGTGGCAACTAGAGCTTGTTCTAGGATTTCCTTGTGAGCAGGAGAAATATTGAGGAGTTCCAATATGGATATTTGTGTGGGTATCTTTTGCAATTGATCCACTATATTATATTGAGTCACAGGGAAATCAATTGATTTGGATGTGGAAGGGGTAGCTCCTTTCAATGTTACCATAGCTTGTCCTTGTGTGATTGCATTGATGGGTGTGTTGTCATGTTGTTCCCTAATTTTGATAACATTGATTTGATGTGAGGTAGTGTCAACATTATGGTGATTATTTTCAATTGCAATGATGTCTTGTTCATGTGCAATGGTGTCATCGTTGGTTGAGTTATCATTTGCAATAAGATCTGTTGTGTTATGAGTTGGATCATCAACTACCTCAATATGCAGAATGGTGGTGTCATAGAAATAGTTTATGTTTTTGTCCTTATTGTTTGATGATGAAGAATCTCCTTTCTCACAGTTTGGTAGGGGGTTCTTGAACGCCCCATGATAATTGTTCATTTGAGGCCCTTCTAAAAATATCATCTTGTTGTCAATTAGATCTTGTATCAAGTGCTTCAATTGCATGCAATCATTTGTTTTGTGTCCCTTGTTGTGGTGAAACTCATAGAAATGGGCCTCATTCCACCACAGGGGTTTAACTTGTGGTTCCCAATTTCTTGCTTCTGGTAGAGTTGTGACCTTAGCTTTGAGAAGTTCTTTTAATGCTTATTTTGGTGATTTCCTAAAAGGTGTGAACTTCCTTCAATTTGAGTATGCTCTATATAATGGTGTCCTAGGTCCAACATTACTTTTATTGTTGCTTTGGTTAATGTTTTGCTTGTTTCCTTGGTTGTTTCCTTGATTGTTTCCTTGATTGTTTCCTTGGTTGTTTCCTTGGTTGTTATTCTGGTTCTTGCCTTGGTTGTTGGGGAGATTGTTGTTCTAATTAGCTTTGGCGGCAGCTACAGTTAGTTTGAATATAGGTTTTGCATTAGGGATTTCAACTACACCATCATTTTTTCCAATGTTCTTGTTTCATTTCCAAATCTTGGGTTTGTCACCACTATTGCAATTGTTGGAGGGGTTTGATGAGTTTTTTTCATTGTATATATTGATGACTCCTCTCTTGACTAAGGAATCCTCAATTTTAATCCCATTCTCAATCAATTTTTCGAAGGTTGGGGGACATTGTAATTCAAATCTATAACTCATCTCATCGTTAAGGTTGTCAATAAAGATTGTTGTCTTTTCCTTTTCTGGTACAGGACGAGAGTATCGTGCAAATAACCTTCTCCATTTTTGCAAGAACACAAGGAATGATTCACCCTTCTTTTGTTTTAGGTTACAAAGATCTTTCATGGTGATGTCATGTTGGATGTTGTATGAATATTGTGTGATGAACTTGTTGACTAATTCCTCAAGGGTATGTGCAGGTTTGTGATGGGCTAAAAAGTGGCAATATGATGGGTATGTGGCTAACGACCTTTTTTTTCACCCAAAATTGATGAAACAAAAAGGGTTTTTAAAGGAGATTCTTAGCTTTCCACCAATATAAATTATGCTTTATTTTGAATTTAATAAATAATTATTATTAATTTTCTATTTGAATTATGACTAAAGCCCTGATTGATAGGCTGATTGAAAAACATCTATAGCTTTCAAACGGTATCACATTTTTTGAATTTGAAACATGTGTCACATTCTATGTTTTTGTATACTATAAGATTTTAAAAAAAAATCATGAAGTTTTGAACAAGTTAATGTGGTCAAACATATGAGTTTTTATATTTTTTTAAAGTGGTAATAAAAAATTCATAATTAATTATTTACTTAGAAAAAATTACAAAAAAATATGCATCACATCAGGACATGATTCCTCTACTTATATCTAAAATCTTATAAAAAAATATTCTCATTTTATTGTGGTTAGGGTGGTCAGACAAACACCTACTTCTTATTTTTTCCCTCAAATTTAAGTACTACTGCATTGAAATTTGAAATTTTTACCAAATAGGATTTTTAAAAAATAAACCTAGTAGTTTAGAAAGTACATTCAATTTGCTACAAATTTTATTCTTAAATATTTTTTGAAATAATATAGATAACTTATTCAAATTTTACATCAAGTTGCCTAACTGGTATGTGCAGGATCATGATGGGCCAAAAGTGGCAATATGATGGGTATGTGGTTGATGACTATTTTTTTAACCCAAAATTGATGAAACAAAAGGGTTTTAAAGGAGATTCTCAGCTTTCCATCGATATAAATTATGCTTTACTTTGAATTTAATAAGTAATTATTATTCATTTTCTATTTAAATTATGACTAAAGTCGATTGATAGGCTAATTGAAAAACATCTATCGCTTTCAAACGGTATCACATTTTTTGAATCCAAAACATGCATCACATTCTATGCTTCACATAATATAGGATTAAAAAAAAGAAAAATTAAATTTCATGAAGTTCTAACCAAGTTAAGGTGGTCGACATTGAGTTTTTATATTTTAAAAATTTGTAATAAAAATTCATAATTAATTATTTACTTTGAAAAAAAATACAAAAAATATGCATCACAATGGGGCATGAGTCCTCTACTTATATATAAAATATTATAAAAAATATCATTTTATTGTGGTTAGGGTATACAGACACCTACTTCTTATTTTTTCCATGAAATTTAAGTACCCTTGCATTGAAATTTCAAATTTTCACCAAATAGATTTTTTTTTTAAAACAAACCGAGTAGTTTAGAAACTACATTCAATTTGCTATAGATTCTATTTTTACATATTTTGAAATAATATAGATAACTTATTCAAATTTTTATGTCAAGTTTCCTAACTCTAATTTTTCTAAATTTTTTGCCACTTAAGGGCCTGTTTTTTCCATGATGATCTAGGTGCACATACCCTAACTCTGATTTTTTTGAATTTTTTTGCCACTTTAGGGCCTATTTTTTCCATGATGAACTTGCACATAACCTCAAAGGTGTTAATTGGTGGAGTGAGTTTGGAGAAACATTCAAGAAAATGTCCACCTAAGCTTCTTGGGAATAATCTCATCAAATAAGTTTCCTCATAGGAAAATTCGAGACTCATGGTTCTAAATTCCCTTACATTATCAATGAGATTAGTTTTTCCATTATACTTGTTGTACTTAGGGAACTCACAATGTTTGGTAATGGGTATAATGTGAATAATTTGATCAAATGGATATGGACAAATGTCTTTCATTTTGAAGTTCCATTTTCAATGTCAAACATTTGTTGTTGGAGGGTGTTTACTAGATGAGTCAAGACAACTACTTGTTCGAGATCATTTTTGACCTTTCTAGGAGGTGATTTTAGTTGATTTACATCAAATTCTTCTAAAAATTTAGCACCTTGTTTAGCTAACATAAGGAGGTATTTTTCCCCATTTATTTCAAAAATATTTTCTAAACACTTGTGGAAATTGGGATCTTGTTCAACATGTTGGACATCTTCTTTGATTACTTCTTCCCTATTAGTGTTGTTGAGTCCATGAAAAGGATTTTGTTTAGCCTTCACCATGGTGTTTTGTGTTTCAATATTTTTAGTTTCGGTGTTTTGAGTCTCAATGATTAGAGTTTCAATGGTTGGGATTTCAATGTTTGGAGTTTCAATGGTTGGAGTTTCAATGTTTGGCTCTTCAATGTTGTGATTTTCAAGTCCTTTTTCCTTAAGTTTTCATTTTTGCAACCTTCTTTGAATAGGAATACAAGTGTTATAGTTTAGACTAAACTTTGATCTAGGTTTTGGAAAAGTACCAAGGATTACAACTAAGCCAAATAGAATGACAAATTCTAATGAGATTAGGTTGGATTTGACTAAATAGCTTCATTTTGTGATGAGAGGATGATAAGTCTTGATGATGAAACTAGGCCTAATAATCAAAGGTGTGATAAATTTGATGATGTTGGTACTTTGTGATGTTAGATCTTGGCTTAGGTTGGAAAATTCTACTTGTAGAGGTCGATTTGAACAAGTTTGAACTTCTAAGGTACCTAAGGAATGATCTTGGACTTGAGACAATTTTGAAGTTTTGGTTCAAACTATGAAACTGACAATAAATGTTCTTCCTAAATGAGGTACTCAAATCTTCAGAAAAGTTGTGGATTTTGACAATAGTTAAACATGTATAATTCGACATTGTTCTTGGAAGATCTTTTGTAGAAATTAAAGGTCGACCTCTCTCTAAATTCACAAAGTCTTGATAACCATCTTTGATGTTCTTTTGGACTAAGAGGTATGGACTTTGGTTTTTGAACTTTAATCTTTCATGAAATCATTTGGTAACATGCATGTTTAGACTCTATTTTATCTAAGGATTGGTTGAATACTTCAGAGGATTCCCAAGATAAGACTGATTGTTAGACAAGAGATGAACCTAGGTCGCTATTTTGTGTTCTGCAAAAGGTGGCAAAATAGAGACAAAAGGTGCCACAAAATGTGTAAAAGGTGCCAAAATAGAGACAAAAGGCACCACAATAGAGACCAAAGATGCCAAAATAGGTTCAAACTTGGTTTTTTGAAAGTTTCTTTGAAAATTTGCTTGGTTTACTTGATTTTTCAATGGGAGACTTGATTGTTTCACTAAATGCAATTCTAAACCAGGGTTTTCACTTTTGATATGTGAAATTTTTTTGTTTTGAAAAAACTTAGATAAAGAAACATCAATCAATGTACACTCCTAAGGTTGTGAAAGACTATTCTTTTGGATTCCAGGCGGGTTTTACCCCAACTGCACTTTTTCTTAGTGGGTGATGGTGGCGCCCACAAAAGGATATAAAAATCATGGAAAATCCTAACCTGGGAATTGAACATTCCAGCATGCATCTAATATCTTCTTATGGCCGTTCATTTACTTTGTCAAACCAGGGAACGTATACTTGAAATGGAGTGGCACTATGTGCACTAAGAACCAGCTTCAATCACGATTTACTAGAAATAAATGCATGAAAGAAACTCTACTTATGCTATAGGAATGTAATGAAAACCCTTCTAAACTTAATCAAAGCATAAATCATGACGACTATTACTAAGAGACAAACTATGAACTAGCCTTATGCTATAGGAACAAACACATGGATGGATTCCCGATGCTGCAGGAACAATATAAGACTGAGTTTGTGTTGAAACTTCCCAAAATGAAATCTACTTATGAACAACATGAAATAAACAACTAACTAACTTAACTAACTACAGATACTTACTAAGTGGGCCCCCTTAGCAAGCATCAACCAGCTATGCAAGAATTGAACTCATAACTTCATCAACTTTTATTCATAAACTCGAAATGATATACATTGTTCTACTCATATGAAAACTAACACAAAACTCTATCTCTTATCATAATACTGACTCTTACATATTCTGCTTCTTATTATCATACTAACTTTTACATGCTATGCTTGCTCACTCGTGCATGAGGAACACTTATTTAAACCAGAAAAGCAACTAACTACCTAACTCTAACAGAGAAAGACATGGACATAAATGTATCCTAAAACCGAGGAACAAACTTCTCATAAATGAAAGTATATCCATTCAACCCGATCCAGAGAGAATTTAGCATTCCACTCTTTCCATATTAAATGATCATTTTAGTTTCTTCCCAACAACCCGGACAGAGAGTCTTCGCTGGAACAACTTCCTTGATGTCGTGCAGGAAATGGACTTTACTGCAGGGCCGAGATTCGTTGCGCTTGACTCGTTCATTCTCCCTTCAACAACCTGCAATGCACACGACAACAGAAGCAAAAGAAAGCATGCATGGCAAACAACACGATACATTCATTAATCACATATTAAATCTATTTCATTATTCAAAAACCATATGCATTATACCAGTCATTCAGAAGGTCAAACAAGGTAATTAATAAGAAACATAGAGATGTAAAGCTATAGGAATATAGGAATGTATTGCTATAGGATACTACCCAAAAGTCTTTAATGAAAGAATTAAAACATCCATTAGCAAAAAGAGTAGAGATATTAACAATACATCAAAATACTCAGATTATGAGCATATCCTGAGCTCATCAGGTCACTAGATGCTTGACCCCACTGGCTCCCCTCAATGAAACTCACTTCTTGGGGCAGCCAAGCACCAATACCCATGAATCTCCCATGGCATATTTTTCATCTCTACTAAGAATTGCAAGAATGTGGATGCCTTCACAATGACTATTGCTACAATAAAGAATAGATAAAGGATTTGGCCAAACTACAACAAGGGTTTTAATAAGGACTTTCCATTTGTGGGGGTTGATCCATGCGGTGAGAGACCATTGCTACCCTTCTCGTCAGAACCAACCTCATGATACTGGCCTTTGTTCTAGTATCCACACTTATATACTAGTTGGAAATGCACTTGGCTCTAGCATGTTACTAGTTGGGTCGTTCCCTTGGGTGATTAATTTTTCCCACAAGAAGGCCCTCTAAGATAAAAAAAAAAAAAAGTAAGCAATTATACATGTAGTTCGATCACTCTTTATTCTGCATGAATAAAGAGACAAAACACGCCATATACTCCACTCACAATCACACTTGAAAAGTGAATGCCTCTAGCTTTTTGATCACCCAGTTAAGAGGAGAGCATATGCCTACCATCCATCAAGCACAAAGACATGGTGCTCATTAACCAATTAATTAAGCTATGTTCCTAACTTAACCGAAAGGAAACATGATGTTCATTAACCTTTTAATTAAGCTATGTTCCTATCTTAACCAAAAGGAAACCAAGTAAATCACTTCTAGCCCCTAAAATATGTTAGTAGTTTGACAAGAGTGTCTTTGACAAGCATTTTTGGGAAACTTGCAAAACAAAAACACAAAGTATTAGCCTTTGGAAACTGCAAAAAGGTGCCAAAACAGAAACAAAAGGTGCCAAAATAGAGATAGAGAAGCCCAAAATTATACAAAAGGTGCCAAAACAAAGACCAAAGGCACCAGAACAAAGACCAAAGGTGCCAAAACAGAGACCAAAGGCGCTAGAACAGAGATAGAGAAGCCCAAAACTATGCAAAAGGTGCCAAAACATAGACCAAAGGCACCATAACATAAACCAAAGGCGCCAAAACATAGACCAAAGGCACTAGAACAAAGATAGAGGAGCCTAGAACTATGCAAAAGGTTCCAAAATAGAGACCAGAGGCACCAAAACATAGACCAAAGGTGCCAGAACAAAGACCAAAGGTGCCAGAATAGGCATAAGAGGTTCCAAGAGGCTCCAAAACGGGTGCGAGAGGCTTCCAAGAGGCTCCAAGAAGCTCACATTTGAACCTATGAACATAAATTTTCAAGCATGTTAGTGTAAGAAATGGGGCAAGGCCCCATAGCGTGCACCATTTTGTGTATGTGTGAAATGTGAAAAGTTAGTATCAACACTTGAACCTTAATGAAACAATTTATATTCAAATATTCAAAAGCAAAGAAACTATTCTAATTTGCAACAAACTAAATCTTTCAAGAACATCTCATTGTCCTCTATTCCTAATGAATCTTTTAACCATTTTGGCCCTCAAATTTCTATGTGCACAATGGCTATTAGAATGGCATTTAAAAAATGAGATTAGTATTCAACATGCAAGCCAACTAAATGCCTACATGAAACTATGTGCAAACAATGATGATGAATGTTATGATGAGTGAAGGATGATGTTGATGGTACATGAACAAGTGGAGGTGGATTCTATGGTAGTGATCTATATGATTAAATGTATGATTCTTCATATGCTTAAATGAAAACTTAAAATGAACTAATCTAAAATGCAACTATGATGCAAAATTTAAAGCTAAGATATAAATGCAAAGAAAAACATGATGTAAAAACTAGCTATAAGACTCCAAAATGCTCCAAGCTCTAATGATAAACCTGCATAATAACTCTACTTCAAATGTGGATGCAAAATACAAGGCCCAAGGGTTGTATTTATAGCCTTTTCCAAGCATTTAGTGAGGTGGCAATAATCAACGGTCCAGATCAAATAAGAAGAATGGATGGAGAAGATGAAGAGAATCAAAATGTTGTCCCCTTGACCAAAGACAACATGCCATTTGGATGGGAGAATCTCTTGACCGATGGGAAACATGCCATTTGGATGGAAGATTCAAGTGTGAGAAGAGAAGACCATGTGCTTCCAAAATTGGTGGAAGTGTGGGAAGAATAAGTCATGTACTCCAAAATTGGTGGAAGTGTGGTAGGAAATGAGCCATGTTCTTTTTGAAATGAGTTGAAGATAATTCCAATTTAAAAATAGAGTTATTTATTTTCATGTGACCTTGGTGAGGTGACACAAAAA
Source organism: Sequoia sempervirens (assembly GCA_007258455.2). Lineage (NCBI taxonomy): Eukaryota > Viridiplantae > Streptophyta > Pinopsida > Cupressales > Cupressaceae > Sequoia > Sequoia sempervirens. The sequence continues at coordinate 79,891 of VDFB02333704.1, read as the reverse complement.
TTTGTAGAAATGTGCTCTAATTCCTAATTGGATTTAGTGAAGATTAATTAAATAAAATGAGTTTAGGGAACCTTGTTTATTTAATTAATTTAGAAGAAGATGATTTAGATTTGGAGAATTAGAGAAGGGAGAACAATATAAATAAATTGAGCATTTATTTATATGTAGTTGGAATATCAAGAAAATAGCTAGTATTTAATTAATTAAAGGTGATGACCGTTTTTAGGTGTATATAGGGATAAATGTAAAAATTTAAATGCTGGGCATTTAAAATATAAAACTCATGGGTAAGGAAATTGTCTACAACAATCTAGGTAAAAAGTAATTAAAGCTTTTATATATAAAGGAAAGAGAAAAACATTTTAGCCGTTATTGGCATGGTGTGATGGTTTATCAGTGACATTGTTGTTCTTGCCACCAAGGTTCAAACCCTGTTGGGGTGGTATTGTTGAATGGTTGTATTCTGGTTCATAGCTCCGGTCAAAAGCGTTTACCCCTTGAATAAAAAAACAAAGAGAAAAAAATTTTGCTGGGAATCAAAAGGTTAAAGCTTCTCACGATAATAGAAAACCATGACTTATAGGGAAAAAAAATGTAAATTGCATAGATGAAATGGGGATTTTGCAACCAAGGAACTTTTTACAACAAAATAAAGACTGAGGGCTTCCACTCAATATTTTTTTCAGCTATAGGTAAAATGAAGGGAGAGTGATGAGTTTTTTCCCGATAAGAAATATTTTCTGTTACAGGGCAAGTTGGGCATGAGGCGTGAATATGAGAGAAAGTTGAAGATTCTTCAACAAACAAAGGTAGTTACTGATCTATGGTTCTGAGTGTGCCAAGTGTCTTTGGAAGATCACCATTTAGGGTTTATAATTTTTCCTTAAGTGTTGATTTCTACTCCATTTTGAAGAGGTTGTTCTGTAATTAGTCACAGAGTATACTGTAATGTGAATATAGAACATTTGAGAGGTTTTATTTTAGGTTGGTGTCTATTGATATCTATGTAATTTTGATTGTAGTACTGGCAAGATAATATTGAATAGTGCAATTCCAAGACCATTTTACTCTCCTATGTATTGGTTTTGCAGGTTATGAATAATATAATCAAAGTTATTTTATTTGTCTCTATCAATTTCAGATAGATGTGTGGTTGTATTTGTGTCTATTAATTCAAAGAATTAATGTAGGTGCTTGAATATGGTTTTAAATTTGTATTAAACTGAGTGCTAGGATTCTGATAAGTAGTGGTTAGGATATTATGTTGAAATACTATAATGCAGTATTTCAGAGCTTCATATAATTTTAGGTTTGAAGATTGTTATTAGATTATGAGGGTGTCTAGGTTGACTCCATTCCAATGAATGAAGCACTGATCTAAGCGGTTTATTCATGTTACATTCTATTGGCTAATTCAATAGTTGATTACAAATTTAAATCATATTACTTATTAGTCCTAGTTTGTTTGTTTGTTGAGCTCATTTTAATGAATCACATCTCTCATGTTTAAATGAGGCATTACTATAGAGGTCATCCAAGCCTTTAGAGTATTGTGTCTTTCAAATAATTAGAGGAGAACCATATGTCTAAAGTGTATTTGGTAATTTATCACACAAGTATCTATAAATATTCTGATTAGGTTACCCTCCTATGTTTAACAAAGCCAAAAAAGTAGAAAATTTTAGTTTCTTTGATTGAATCTTGTTCATTGGCCAAATCAATCTCTTAGTTTGAATATGAGAGAGTGGCTACTCTTTAGGATTCATTGCATATGTTGATTTGGGAACCAAAAAAATGGTGACTCTACTCGGGACAAATTTGAATCTTCGGTGAAAATTTGTTGAAGTCCATTTGGAAAGAGTCAAAAAGAATAAAAGACTAGTTTAGAAGTTGAAGAAGTTCAAGATCTACAAATTGATTTGTAGCAGCCCCAAATTCAAAATACTGTGAAGTGACTCTGTTGGAAGAACCCAGAAAGGAGTATCCTTGCTTCAAAGGTTTTCCTCTTGTTGAAGAGGTGGCGACTCTACTCTACAATTTATACACAAAGGGCTATTGTTTGCTATTGTAACCTAAAATTGCTCTATTGAAAGTTGCATCAACTAGAGGTATGAAGGTAAATGGTTCTCTACATATTTTCATTTGTTGAATCTGTCATATTCAATTCTATTATTGTTCCATTTAAAGTGTTTGTCTGAGTATTCACAAAATTTCTAGTATGGATGGTTAGAATGAAGTTTTATATCTTAGGGATTTCTATGCACTTGTATTATCATATGTTTCAAGCCAAGGTTACCACCATATTAGCAATTACCCTAGTAATTCTTCATATTGTCATGGTTATGATTATGCACAATTAGTTAAACCTATATTTTCATACATCTATGGATTACCAAAGGGAAATAACCATGCCATTAGAAACCTTGATGCATATTGTTAAGAAGCTTCAGAAGTCTGATAATCCTCAAATAGTTGACACCCCAAAGTACAGGAACCCAAGTGTGAACAAGCCTAGGCTAAGGTCAGAATGGAAAGCTGTGTTTAAAAGGGGAATTAAAGAGTTGAACAAAAGGAACATGATGGCTATATAAGCTCAGTTAAGAGATAATCATACTATATCGACTAGCCAAATTGCTCCTCTTTTTTCCATTCTTTTGACTAATTGTATGACCAATTAGACTTGTCGTGGATTGATTACAAGGTTATTAGTATGCCATCTTGAGTCTATAAGAAAATGCCTAGATTTAATGGATATAGTGTGTGTGAAGGAGATGTACATGTCCAAATTTTTTATATTTTCATGGTGAAACATTCATTTGGAGATCAGGATATGTGGATGAGATTTTTTGTCAGATCTCTTGAAGCTAGAGCTAGGGACTGGTACTTAAGTTTTCTTGAAAAGTCCTTTTCCTACTAGGATAAGTTAGTGGATGCTTATAGAAAATAATTTGCAAAAGAACCTTCTAACCTTGTCACAAAGTTAAAGAAGATTAAGAAACAAGATGAAGAGTCAAGCATTGTTTTTAGTCATAGATTTTTTGTTGCTCTTTCACTAATCCATGAAAGTTTTAGACCTAGTGCATTAGATTGCATTCATATGTATTTTGAAGCTTTTAAGGAGGGATCTAGTGCACTGTTAAAGGATTTCAAATATTGAGTATGTAGATGGCTTACACATGTTTAGACAATATGGAAAAAATGAGGAATTAATGTGTGCAAAGCCTAATGTCTTCAGTTGTTGGTAAACATGTTGATGAAATTAGCAGCTGTAAGAATAAAAATGATTAGATGTTTTAAATTTTAGATACAAACAAGTGCATAGTTGAGAGGGAAGAAGTTAAGAGTGATGCAATGTCTACCATTGGTGTTCATGATAGTGAGAATGTTTGTCTCTATCCTCAAGAAGATGTAAATGACCAACTCAATAATGATACCTAGTCCAATGCTGAAATGTAGAAAGATGTAGATTGTTGTCATGACAACCCAAAAGTAAGCAAGAATAAGCAAATGGACAACCTATCCTTTATGATAGATTGTGACCATGCTTTTTACAAGGTTGTTAGCAATTCAATCTCCTATGATTGGGAAAACCTAGTTTGTGATCAGTCCATTGAGTTTTTCAGACTTTGATGATGGTGATATCATCGTATACCCTAATTTACAAATTGGTAATGTATGCAGTTCTAGTGGAAGTCAAGAAGAGGAAGTGGTCAAAAGAATGGATCAGAACAATGATCTATTGAGCAGTGAACAAATTTCAAATCTGTTAACCACTGAATATCAGAAATATGCACATGTGAGTAACCCTCAGTTGTTGTGTATTGCTCATATTGATTTTGACAGTGATGATAACCTCCACTAAGTGAGATATAATGCATGGGTATATGATCTTCCTTCTAGTTATGAACTAGTTGGTCAACATGGTGATAATGTGGGTAATGAAAAACAACTAGTTGATTTTAATGATGCATTGTATGACTAGCATGAAAGTGTGTAGGATGATGTAAGTTCATAAATCTATTTTGATAAGTTACAAACAATAGATAGGCATGAAGTTTGTATATCTGATAAGCCAAATTTTGAGTTTTAATGCAGATTTGGATAAGTATCTATTTCCTGATTTAGATTAGCCTAGTTATTAGTCTTTTCATGTGGATATGGAGGTTGATTTCAAAGAAAAAAGAAATTATCTTTTTGAACCAGAATTTCTCACTTTTGAATAAGCTATGAATGTTGAAGATGTTGATATGTTATGTTCAAAAGATATAAAAGTGAGTAAGGATGAGGATAGGTTTGAGATTCTTGATGATTCTCTACACCAGCATGTTGAGACACAGTTACAATGTGTGCAAAAATGTGAGTGTAACTTTTTACATACACTCAGATATAGTTTGCATGATGTACATAATCTTTTGATTAGTTCCTATGATTGTTTCACCTTTGACATGCAAACTACTAATCAGATTGAGCCTGATAGTACTAGCCATGTGGTAGAATATGAGTGCCATTTTTTTCAGCTAGATGAAGTTTTCTTACAATGTGTTAATGTACAAAGCATTGAAGAATGTTGTTTTTAGCTTGAGAATGATTCATATGATAAATATCATAAGTTGTTGCCACATGAAAATGAGTATTTTAAGAGTATGCTTGAATTTCAAATGCTTGGTAATTGTGAATTTGTTGATAATATTGTATATGCTAAGCTTTTGGTAGATGCTAGCATGTTTAATCAAGCATATTACAATGATATTTTCATATTAGCTTCAGTGAAATGTGATGAGAACTTTGTCTATGAAAGAGGTAAGAAGATACCTACGGTTCTTGGTGGAATTGGGCCATTAGATTTGGTTTGAATTGTCAAACCAGAGCAGTTGGGGACAAAGATGACTTTTTGACTTTGTCACCCAATGAAGTAGGCACTTGGGTATGATTCTCCAGAGGATCTCAATTCTTGCTATGCCCACAAGGGGCATACATTCGAAGTTGGAGCCACTATTGGCACCTTCAAATTTTTGAAATTTGAAGGGCCCGTGTTGAAATTTCTTCCTTTGCATACTCAAAAGTGCACCTACAAAATCTACCCAACTGACCTACTTTGGAGGGTCATACCTCAAAGTTGGTTGATTTTGAGGCCAAAACCCTTGGTGGACACACTCATGTGACATATGTGAACATGCATGTCAGTTTTTAGCTTCCCATGATGAGTTTTAACAGTGTTTCAAAAAGTGAAGCTGGAGAGTTTTGGCACTATTTTGTTGTTTGCAAACTCTCTGTCTTGCGAAGTGGCCTCCTGTTCGAGCTGATATTTCACAGCTGGATGATTCTCAAGACAAAAATATTTTTTCTCTCCATTCCCCCTATATTCATGTGATCATTGGTTTAGTTTTAGAGTCTCATGATAAGATTTGATATTTTTAACAAGCCAAAAAAAATGCAATTTGTTCAGTTTTTGCATCTACATTTTTTAGAATGTTTCAAGGAGGTCAATTTTGACACTTAATAATTGGTGAAGAATGATGATTACAGGAAAATCATTTTGCACACATACTCAATGTACCCAAATTAACTAGTGTGTCTAGGGGTAGATTCCCAAGAGGTGATTTGACATGTTTTCAAAGAGATGACTTGGTGTGCTCAAGTTGGTTTCTAACAAGTGAAAATGCAGAAAACCCTGAGTGAGCCACTTTGGTATTTTATATTTTTCACCTCAGGAAGAATTTTTCCATGCCATTTGTTGCACTGCATTTTTGGTTCAAATGGTAATGTGCATGCTAAGTTTCATGCCTCTTAGATGGGATTTGATGGGTTAACTAATCCTTTTCTGAATGCAAGATGACCAAAATTAGTGTTCCAAAACATTTTAAATTTTGAAAATATAAGAACCCATTTCTTTCTTTGGTCTAAAACCTCTACAACCCCATTTTCATTAAAAATTAAGGTCATAGGTTGCATTATTTTAATGCATTATGGGTGTGGTGAACATGTCTCGGGGCCAGTTTACAAAGGAGGTGCCTAATTTTTGATGGCTAAGAAAATTTTGAGAAAATGGGTGTTCTTTAAATAATTTATTATGGTTGCATACAAAAAATCTCGGCTCAAGGATTCACCATTTGTGCATAGTTAATTTTCTCCATTTGGCCTTCAGGCATAATTAAAATTTGCATTTTTTTCTAAAGTTTCAAATTATGTGTAAAATATTTTAGAATATTTTAAACATTATGCAAATATGAAAAATGATTTTAGGGGAAAAATAAAATACATTTCAAATGTTTTCTATGAAAGAAAGTTTAATTCTTGCTTCTGATTGGCTCAGGCTTTCGCGACTTTCAAGTTGCACGACAAAGCTCATTGCTAGTCACTCTTTTGATTTTCCTTTCCCATTTGTATTGGCAATCAGTGATGAAAGTTCATCTTCATCACCCATCGTAGATTGAGTTGTCTTCTTCCTCATCAAATTGGCGATCATTGCACATCTCTCTTTTCACGGGAGACTTTGAGTTTAAATCAGCGATGAGATGAGCGATGGCTGCTATGTCCATTTCCCATTGCTAATTAATGGCTCTTCTTTCCAAAGAAATGAGTGATGGTCTCTTCCCAGGGATACTTAATATACATGTGAGTAGAAAATACATTTTCAAATGTTATGAGGAAAAAAAGGTTTAATTCTTGTTTTCTATTGGATGAAGTCACGGTGGCTTTCTGAGTTTCACTCAAAACTCATCCCTATTGCTCTTTCCTTCTAGTTTTTCATTCCAAATCAGTGATGAAATGATACTATGTTATCTAATTTCCCATCGTAGATTCGAGGGCTCTTTTCCTCAGCACATTGGCAATGGAGCATGTTCTAGAGTTTCTTTTCGCTCATCGTGAATTTCAAGTCTCTTTTCTTCATCAATCAGCAATGGTGCGAAATCACCATTCCATGGCATATTTTGATGGATTTTTTGTTTTGCATCAAATATTTGACACCTCTGGATCTTCATGGAAGTTTCTTTAAGGCATTTTGAGAAAATTCAGGCGTGTATTGTGCAAATGGGGAATGATAATCACGTTTTTTGCTTTCCAACACCTTTTTGGGGATGTTTTGGAGCTCAAAAATGATGTTCGAGGTTCTAATTTCATCCTATAACCATTCCTAATACTTGGGTAGAAATTTCAAGCATTTTTATGATGAATTTTGGTTCCCAGAATGGTCAAAAATGCCCAACATTGCAAAAAAACGACTTACACATTTTCTTTTGTTGTGACTACCATAAATTTCACCAAAGGTTTCGGGGAAGCTGCCAAACTTGGAGAACAAAGGATTCAGGTGGAGAGAGTGAACATCGTACATCGCTATTTTATTTCTATTTTCCACTTTGTATTTGTGATGGGCGAAGTGGTTTGCTCCTAACATATATGCTAATAAATATTAGCTTTTCTAAATAAATTAGAGATGAGTAATGAAAATATTTCCAATGTTTGAGTGAACGTGGTGGGATTGTGGTAGGATTTCAAAGGTTATTGTTTGATAAATTTGAACAATGAAAAGGTGGAGGCAAGGGTAAATTGACTGATAAAATAAATTTGAGTCTCTCACATTAAAGCAAAGATTTAAAATGATAAATTTTAAAGAGGCCCGGGTAAATATTTTTTCCCAAATAAAATGATTTTAAAATCCTTTAGTGGTATAAAGGTAAAAATTTAAATGTTGGGCATTTAAAATATAAAACTCATGGGTAAGTAAATTGTCTACAATAAGAGGTAAAAAGTAATTAAAGCTTTTATATATAAAGGAAGAGAAAAACATTTTGCTAGGAATGAAAAGGTAAAAGCTTCTCACGGTAAAAGAAAACCATGACTTACACAGGGTAGCAAAATGTAAATTGCACAAGTGAAATGAGGATTTTACAGCCAATGAACTTTTTTACATCAAAATAAAGAAAAAAGGCATTCACTCAAGATTCTTTTCAGCTGCAAGTAAAATGAAGGGAGAATGATGAGTTTTTTCTAGTAAGGAATATTTTTTGTTACAGAGCAAGTCAGACATGAGGTGTGAATATGGGAGCAGGTTGAAGATTCTCCAACAAGAAAAGGTAGTTACTGATCTATGGTGTTGCATGTGTCAGGTGTCTTTAGGAGATCACCATTTAGGGTTTTTCATTTTTCCTTAAGTGTTGATTTCTGCTCCATTTTGAAGAGGTTGTTCTATAATTAGTAATAGAGTATATTGTAATGTGAATATAGAAAATTTCAGAGGTTTTATTTTAGATTGGATTTTTTTAATAGCTATGTAATTTTGATTGTAGTACTGGCAAGATAATATTGAATAGTGCAATTTTGAGACCATTTTACTCTCCTATGTAATGGTTTGGTAGGTTATGAATAATATAATCAAGGTTATTTTATTTGTCTCTATCAGTTACAGATAGATGTGTGGCTCTATTCTTGTCTATTAATTCAAAGAACTAATGTAGGTGCTTGAATATGGCTATAAATTTGTATTAAACTGAGTGTTAGGATTTTGATAAGAAGTAGTGCTTAGGATATTATGCTGAAATATTGTAATGCAACATTTTAGAGCTTTATATAATGTCAGGTTTGAATATTATTATTAGATTATATGGGTTTCTAGGTTGACTTTGTTCCAATAAGTGAAGCACTGATCTAAGTGGGTTATTCATGTTACATTTTGTTGGTTAATTCAATACTAGATTACAAATTTAAATCATATTACTTATCAGTCCCAATTTGTTTACATGTTGAGCTCATTTTATTAAATCACATCTCTCATGTTTAAATGAGGCATTACTATAGAGGTCAGCCAAGACTTTAGAGTACCATGTCTTTCAAAAAAATATATGAGAACCATCTGTTAACAGTGTATTTGGTACTTTAGCACACAAGTATCTATAAATATACTAATTAGGATTACCCTCCTTGGTTTAACAGAGCCTAAAGTGTAGAATATTTTAGTCTCTCTGACTGAATCTTGTTTGTTGGTCAAATCAATCTCTAAGTTTGAATATGAGAGAGAGGCTATTCTTTAGGGTTCATTGCATTTGTTGATTTGGGAACCAATAGGGGGTTCTATGCCTTTTACTAAGGATGGTTCTATTTTGGGGTCTCCCTTGGAGGACCCCACTCCTACTGCTCTTGTTCACATTGGGTTGCCAGAAAGTTCTACTTTTGATCTTCATGCTCTTCAAGGAGTGGCTACTTTTGGTGTTTTTTCTCAAGAGGCTTCTTAGGCTATTCTTAGTTTTTTTGAGACTCCTATTTCTCCTTTTCCTCTCGCCATTCCTAATGGGTAGATTGATAGAACTATGGTTGATCAACAAGCTACCCTTATTGGGAGACATTATGGCTTTAGACTAAATATTGATGTTATTGGTAGGTGGGCTTCTGAGCATTGGGCTACTACTAGTCTTCACAACATGGATTTGATGAAGGGGTTTTTTCTTTCTTCCTTTAGATCCTTGGGATACTACACTCACATTTTTCAAGAAGGCCCTTGGTTTTTTGGTAAGGAATTTCTTCACCATCAATGCTAATATGCGTGCTTTGAAATTACTAAGCTTACCTTACAACTTATTTGGATTCATACCCATGAGCTTCCTTTGGAATTTTGGGATGATATAAATTCAAATATATTGTTATTTTTTTGGTCATTTTTTTACCTTAGATAAGGTCACTAGAAATCAACCCAACTTTCTCTTTGCTAGATTTTTTGTTTTGGTTGAGTCTGACCAGTTATGTGCTACCCAAATGTGCGAGCATTTTCTCCAAGTTTGGTTGTTGGGAGCAATCACTACTTTATGAATCTGCTTGGTTATATCAACCTATTGTTCAAGGACAACCTCTTCATGAGAAATATTTGAACATTATAGTGAGTTTTGAAAATGGTGGAGTCCTTATCTAGTTTGCTATGACCTTGGTCTCCCATGGAATTCTTGGTAATGGTCCTGTGTTAGGGATAAAAGAAAGCTTGATGATGGGCTTGGTGCTTCTTCCTCTATGTTTCCTCCCCCTATTTTTTGGTAAAGAGAAGTTTTCTAATATGAGCTTCAAATTGGATGATGCTTCTTCAAAGAATAAGATATTTTTTACTAATAAGATTGGTAGATCACTTGGTTTTAGCCTTAATCCTACTCTATAGTCTATATTGAAGTTCAAGTCAAACCACCTTGATTGGTTTATTTTGGTTTTGGGTCTTTCCAAAACTTTCTCTTGGTTCTTGGCTCTAGTCAAAAGCTTTGTTGGTCTTGTTGTTCTAATTATTTTTTCCTTGCCTCACTGCTGGTGAGAATTTTTTTCATCTTTCCTTTAAGGATGTTTTGTAAAAAGTACGGACCTTTCCCATTTTAATCTAATCAAAACATTGTCTTTTAAAATGTAAAACTATTTTTTGGAATTAAAAAACCCAAATCAGAAATCAAATAACAAAAACAGGTTGAGAGCACTAAAATAGAAATTTGAGCCAAATTTGAACCAAAACTAGTAGCACAGAGGCTCTTAGGGCGTGTCTATCCTAGATAGAGATTTGGAAAATTCAAATTTTGGCTATCTTTATTACCATTTAGGGTTATTAGATATGTGTGCATACATGTTTGATAGTGAATATTTTTTCATATTTTGTTGAATTTATGATTGTGAACTTGAAAATGAAAATGTGCAATGATGTTCAAAATTTTTGAATAGTAGATGATAATCTTCAATACAATTTCTAGATCTAATATAAACTATTTGACTGATTTGAAGATAAAAAATTCTGAAAATGGCGTTTTGATGTAATTTTGAAAGAAAACTACACAATTTTTCACTTTTTTGACCTAGATGAAAGATGTAATTTGAATGTAATGAACAATTTAATATTTTTAATGACCTACAATGTGCAATTTGAATGTAAATCCAATATGGTATGATTGAAACAAACCCTATTACAATTTACAATCAATATGATATATAATTGTTTAGATTTTTATGAATTTTTATAATGAAACAATGGATGCCTAAATGGAAAATGCAAGACAATGCAATACTAACCCTAGATCTAAGATAAATTATTATAGAATTCAGGATGTATATGATTTAAAAATATTAGCTTCACCAAAATGAAATGTAGAAAAAGGGATTCCTTAATTTTAATGTCCAAAACTTAAAGTTAATTCCACCTTTTCTAGGATTTCATTAGGATGTGAATCCACAAGGCAATTAGATTGACTTTCAACCCTAAAGGAGAGCTAATTATACCTAGATATTCATACTTTAGGGTCTTGGAAATGGATTGGAATTTAATTTCCACAAATAAACCTATTGAACAATGTGCTCTAGATTGAAAATGTAGGATTTTGAAATGTAGAAAATTGTAACAAAAATTTCAACATCAAATTTGAACTTGGGAGGACACTATATGCCTATGATATAAATTTTAGCTAAATTTTTCAAGATGTTGGTGTTGGGGGTACCATTTTCCTACTAGATAATTTTTCATATCTATTTTTGCAATCCTCTAATGTTGGATTTGTAATTTCATTTCCTATCTACAAATTATCAGATCATTGTTGGATATTTTTATAATTGACTTTTCATGAATTGTCAAGACCTAGCATTTTGAATGCAAAAATGAATAGAGTTTCTTCAAGCTTCCTTTGATCCTCTTCAACTTGTAACCTTTGCATTTACAAAGAGAGGATATTTTATTCCATTTAGGGGCTTTCCTTAGCCAAATCCTGTGTAAATGGATAAATGAAGAGAACAAGTGATGAAATCATAAAGTGCTACAACTCACCACACTTCAATGGCATCCTTGAAGGACTAAATTCATACACATCACCTCAAGGTCTTGGATCTTACTTCCTTGATTGGCTTCAATTATTTTGGTAGCCTACAACAAGGGTTAGCCTTCACAAAAAAATGACAATATGAGAGCATGAACTCACATACACTTTGACATGATGTTAGATCTTAAATTGTTGCAATAGATCTCTAATGGCTGCTCTTAACTTCCTCTTGAATTCTCTTGATCATTTCTTGATAGTATTTTTCACTCATAAATGCTTTCTAATTCTAGATAGATTTGAAATGATGCAATAACTAGGTATTTATATGCTATTATTCTAATTTCCTGAAAATTAAATCTTGATTGCTAACTTTAAAAATTTGAATTTCAAATAATAAAATGTTGACACTGATATAGTTGAATTTGGAGAAAAAATAGGGGGACATAGGTGCCTAGGAAACCTATGTATTAGCCCTTTTTTTTTGGGTTTAAAGTTTCAGGGAAAAAGTATTAAATGAGAGCATTGATTTTATGCTTGAAAATTATCAACAAAGATTTAAAATACGACATAGAATGCATAATTTTGGAAATTAGGAGTATAATTAGGTCCAATAACTTAAAGTGGAGCAAAACATATAGTGAAATTTTCAGTGGTGAAAATTTATGATACTAAAGTTTGAAAAGTTGTGGATATATCTAACTTAGCTAGAATGAATATTACTAGATCATATGTTTGACCAAAATTTATGTTTAGCTAGAAATACTTAAATTCACTAGTGCTAATAAGTTGGTTGAAAGTGTAACACAAATTTTTATTTTTACCTATGATTCCTCATCTGACTCCATTTCACCCTATAATATTGCTTCATCATCATCTTCCTCATTCAAAACTTCAATATAGAATAATTTATTTTATTGCATTTATGTCATTGACTATGTTTTCTATCACAGTTAACACATAACCCTTTTTCTCTCTTCTCCTCATTTGTTGTGGGGTCAACCTAGTTGGTTGAAGGAGAGAAGGCATTGAATATCCTTTCTCTCTTATCACATTAGACCCTTACTTTATAGGAATCAAAAACTTCTCCTCTACCCTATGTGGTAAGACAAAAGAATAAGATATAGAGCTAAGACTAACTATGTGTACCTCATGTTTAATGTGATCCTTGATACTAGCCAAAAATGAATCATTCAAGTTCTCCTCTATAATAGTATCTAATCTTAAGGATAGATTTTGGAATTGTTGAATATAATCCTTGACTGATCATGTTTGTTGACGTGTGGCTAGTTTGTTGAATAATTTTTCTATCAAATGGTTTCTATACTACGATTGGACCTCCTCCATAAAAAATAAACATAACAGAGTGAGACCCTTTTTATATCGATGAATACAAAACCATCTACACCAATGAATTAATTTGGTTCTAGATATAGAGAAGCCATTGTGACCTTTTATCCATTTGGGACTTGATGAAAAATAGAAAAAATATTCATTTGGTTTATCCATCAAATTTGTGCATATCCATCTTTGGTATAAAATGTTGACTCTTAGCTTTTTGTGATTTGTCCTTGATGTTTGATAATTATCCTTGATGAAAAAACTAGTTCTTATAATGGTGTTCTCTTATTGACATTAACAAGCTACATGATGTGTAGATTGGCAAGCTACATGATGTACAAATTGGTTTCGAGGATGTTGATTGGTTGTTTTGCAACTGGTTCATTAAAAGATGCATTCTCTGATTGATTATTTAGTTTCTCTCTCATTGATTGTTAGGTTGATTGATTCCCATGATATGCAGATGGTGTATTCAATTGCTCATGCTCACTTTTGTCTTTGAATGATATGTATCTCTGACATGTGTTGTTTCATTGACATCTTGGTAACACTGACAAAACTCCCTGGTTTGGATAATACATGCACACGGTTTACACAGTTGTGATGGTTTGATCTTGGTGGCATATGATGCTTTACACAGTTGATTTATGTAGTTATAGTTTCTAGTTGTTTTAAGATACAAGTTGATGCTGACATTTTATCACTTTGGCAGGCTCTTGATACATATTGATAATCTTGATACATGTTGATGTTCATAGTGTTTATAATTCATGTTGACATGATGCATTCTTAGATTGGTTAATATATGATTTGCAGTTACATGTTACTTTTATAGGTCAACAGTTTGCTTCCTCAAAGACTACATGTCACGGTGATTGCCACAGGTATATTCACGAGGGACAACATTCAATTCAAGTTGAATAATGGTTAGCATTATTATTCTCTATGATTTCATATCATTTGGATTAGTTTAGTTGCATTGGTATTCATATCATCTGGCTTAGTTTCTATGCTTTCATTATGATAAAAATTTGTGCTAGAAAGTCAAAAGGTCTATAGACCTTGTCATCTCCATCACATATGATATTGATACTTTGAAATTTTCATGTTTAATTTTAAAAGTTATTAAAGTCTTTATAAGAGAAGGCTAACTTCAAACATTGGAAGTATATTATATTTTCATCATTTGTGGCATCGGGCAGATTTATATGGTTTATTAGCTTGGCATATGGAATTATGTTGGTCTTATTGCATTTCATATTATCAAAGGAAGATGAATTTATTTAAAGTCACATGGTAGTGAGCAAGGAATATGCAAAATTTTGAGTGGTTTTTTATTCCCCAAGAGGGTTTTTCCACTCAGAATTGTTTTTGGTGTTATGTGGTGATTTTATGTGTGTGATATTTTCTTATTAGTCTGATTTTTTTGTGTTATCAAATGTAAAATTATCAGTTTCAATGTTATGCCACATTTCATTTCAATATTTCATATCTATCAATGCACATTTTATGCATAAAAGCTTTTATTTTAAAGTGAGCTCTAATACATGTGAAAGTGTTAAGTTTCTCCTCTGTTAATATTTCATGTTTAATTCATGGTTCATGCAAATACAATACTGTTCATGCACAAGTCAAATTTGTTCTTTGAACTATCATCTATCCTCTTTGTTTAGAAGAAAACTTACAAGCTTGATTTTGAAAAATTTGTGACTTTCATAAATCATTGATTCACCCCCCTCTTATTGAGTTCAATCTTCCAACATAAAATTCCTAGATCCCTTATTTGTATTAATATTTGGATCAAGTGTATCTAACCTAGATGATTCACCTTGAATTCTTGAGACCTACTTTCTTACTTCATTCATATAAGCACTTAACATGATTTGTATGTCTGATATATCTCCACTTAGACCACTCACCTCTATCTTCACTAATGAAATATCTTCCTTGACCTTGCTAATTTCCTCATTTGGAGTAATATTCTCTATTATTGTTGCATCCTTATCAAGAGATTTACCCAATGTGGCAACATGATTTTTGCCTCTTGTTGGAGGCCTCATCATGATGGAAATCAATAATTTTTATATAAATCACACAAATGAAATTTAAGTTCTATGAAATTTTTATTGTAACTTACTAGGGCCAAGATACTACTTACATAGAAAAATACCTAAGAAATCAACAAATTTATAGCTTTGAGAATGAATTTGTTGGAAACAATAATTTTGCAATAAATTGCTTATTTCAGCTTAAGGTTTTATGAAACTTGGACTACAGGCACCTCTATTGCGTCTTAAAAACCCACTAAAAATAAGAAACCATTTTCTTAGGATTTGGGAGATATTCTCTTTCAAAGTAAATGGGTAGAAACCCTAATTCTAAAATAAATCACTCAAATATACTCTAATTCCTCTAAAATATTATTTTGTCACCTCTGAATATTTTCTTTAAAAACCCTTTAAAATTTAGAGAAAATTTTGCCAAATTTAGAGAGATATTCTTTTCCCAAAATGACCTCCAATACTAAGAAAATACCTTGCCTCTATGGTTCTAAGATCATGCTATGATACCACTTGTAATGAAATAACTTACAAAATAGAAGAATATGATAGGAAATATACTATAAATACTTGATAATAACTGAGAATAACAAGTCACTTCAAGGGGGAAAAGCTCCAACTATCTCCAATGAGAACACAAGACATAATATAATGATGAAATAAGGCTCACTACCTCATATATATACCTTATTTATGTCTATTATATCGCCCAGGACAACTTAGATAACCATACATAAGCCTTATACTAACCTAATTAAATGAATAAAAATATAATCATGATAATATTACTTAATTAAGAGTTAAGATAGCCACAAAATGAATATTCATAACCTAATGTACTTTAATACATATATTAAGAAAGGGGGTAACAATTTATTGAATCAAAGAAACTTTACAAAGCAAAAGGCAACATCCACCAAAAACTACAAGCCAAACCCATAACAAAAGTCCGCAAAGGAACCCAACAAAGGAACCAATTACAAATGAAGATCTTCCATGATTATCCTATTGAGGGACATTGAAAGCTCTGAGGATAAAATTCCCCAGTCATCTATATTCCAATTCTCTCCATGCCTAGAGGCCCACATTGTTCACATTATCATCATGATCATACCTCCTAATTTCTCTCATTATGAGAAGAAAAAAAATCTATTTATATTGGATTGGGCTACATTATGATTGAGAAAAATACTACTTCACATTAAAGGACTAACATATTTAGGAGGTCTTAGATCATGAGAAAAAGATAACAAAATAACTCAAAATACAAAATTTTAGATTGAAATATTAGAAATATTAGTGATATTGTAAGAGCTAAAGGTGGATAGGGTGTATGAATAAGAGATCATAATAAAGCTCACAAACACTAATGGAAAAATATAAAAGAAATCAAGAAATGAAGCAAATGGGAATATATATTTTTTGATGTAAAAGCACATGAAAATCATAAAATTGGAGATCTAAAAAGCCCTAATAGCAATAAGAAACCCTAAAAACAAACTAGGTCATGTAAAACTAGATGAGTTCACTAGAAATGTAGATGAAAATAGATTGTAATTAGGTTGACTTAGGCTAATCTTATCAAATGCATATACATAATCACAAATTAACCTAGATTAATTAATGCTAGTTAAGATCAATAATAAATAGTTTGTAACAATTAAATTAGGAAACTAAGTACTAACGAGGATGGTACTTATGACCAAATATTGTGTGCTAATAATGAAGATTCTAGAATGACATTAATGTATGCTCGAAAAAAGTTTCATCTTTATTATAAGAATGTCTTGGATTTTGTGTTGATCGTTTATTTTTCTAAAGATCAAGTTTGACAATATAGCTAAAATTCATGATTGTGGAATCATTTTATAGCATTAGATTTGACCTTCAACAAAGTAAAACTTTTTTCTCTAGTCTCCTTGAAAAATCTTCTTTGCTTTGTTGCTTCTACTAATTGAAGGGTTGACGTTATTTAAAAATATGTTAAAAGAGTTGTCATTTTATCACAAGGAAACATGTTTTAGTAGATTACAAGAATTCAAAAAGAGTAGACAAAGAACCTAAAATAATATATACATGCTCTCTACATTTTTTAATACTCAAAATCTAAATAGATCGCTATTGAATGATCATTTAATTCTCTCTTCTTCTTTTTTAAAAATCTACTTATAAAATGAATACAATTAAATATGTTTGAATACAAAGCCCTAACATTGAATTTTTTTTAAAAAAAACATATATTTCACCCCTTAAGAGCGAGAAAATTAAGGCCAACAAACCAAATTTACATTATAAATATCAAAAGACAAAGGGTCAAGCATGCGCTGCTCCTTGAACAAAGCCAAATACAGTGAAGCCCATCATTGTTCGAACAGGAAGATTAAAATATTTGTACTCTTTTCATTTAAAATCGCATGTTCGAAACAATAGCGGTCGGTTTGTATCTTTGTGCAAAACATCCAACAAATATACTCTATGCGGCAAAAGCCTGAACATAGCAGAGCGTCTCACGTTCTATCTTAGATTTCTGTGTATACTTGAAGGGGCCTTATTCCTCAAACATTCCTCTGGGATTCCTATTGTTTACATAATCAAATCTACAAATATACCATATTAGTTTAGAAATGCTCGCTACGAAATTTGACTGTTCTCCAGAGAGGAAAGACAAGGACTACCTAGAAATTAGGTCAAGATTCTCTTGTTTTATGTGCACATCGAAGCATTGCTGTGTACAATTAATCCTTAAAGTGGCGGACCCAAGAAGTTTCTTAATTGAAAAACAAATCATTGTTTTTCTGAATACATTGCTTTCGAATAATAGCACTAAGCTATGCTAATTGTAAAATAAGAAAAAGCGTTTTGTCATTCTGTCAGGTAACAAATGCACTTTCATATATAAAATGTTATGAAATAAAGCAGGAATAGGTTTTTTTTTCTGTACGACCACTTTCATGTGATGGTTTTTTTTATTTAACGTAAGAAATCATGGTACTTTGATATTACAGAATGAAGACAGGTTATCCCAGGTATTGGTAAAAGGATATGCACTGGCTATAAATCCAAATCACTGTTGCTTGAAGCCATGTTTACTTGCAATGATTTTGAGGAGAGCTCCTCTCATTGTGTCGAAGAATATAAAAAAGCAACTACTCTTCTTGTCAATTATGGGATGGGTCTTCCATCCGTTTTTTAGTTTGGTGGAAAATTATGTCTAAGAATTGGAAGCGTTAGATTTCATTATTAAATTTGAAAGTGTTCATAATAACTACTTTTTTCCTTTGGATCATGTGGTTGGTGAATCTTGATTAACATTTCACGCTTAGTTTTAATTTGTTGTAATTTTAGGAGAATATCTTTAAATCTTCTATCAAATCCTAGCAAATTTTAGTTAGATGCTTTGATTTTTATCACTGATCTTTCCTTTTTTCTAAAATATTATTTTTTCTAGAGACTTTATGCCCCATCAGAACTTTCTATAAAGTCTTATTAAAGTGTATTAATTACTATGAAAAATATTTTATTTTTAATTTCTCACTAGTAAAAATAAATTATTAACTTAGAAAAAACATAAAATCAAGTATTATCTAAATGGTGGGTGCATCAATATTGATATAGTTCATTAGGTCAATCCTCTTATATGCTTTTTATTTTCTCTAATGCTAAAACATGGACTTGAGGGCAACAACCACTTATTAGGTCAAGATGAAACACCACTCATGGGGTCAAGGGGAGTATTAGGCAATCTAAAAGGGTAGATCAAGGAATTTTGACATACCTTTGCATCTAGTCTATTTTCTACTTGATCTATTTTGTGGGATAGTGCATGTAGGCTAGATGAAGGGATGGTGACTAATGAGGTTTTGGAACCACTATGAGGTGTGTAGGTATAACTGGTGGAGGTAAGAGGAGTGGATGAAATAATGGATTGATATAATGACAAATAAAGAGAAAGATTCTTGATGCAATTTAAAGTATTAGATGCATTGTTGGGGATGAAAATGATTTGGCTAAATGATGTAACAATAGCTCTTGTAGTGGTGAGTGAAAAAACATGGAGGTTTTCTATAATTGAAGTATGTAGATGGTCAGAAATTCATAAAAGGGGATAGAATGTGAAAAAGAGATAGATAGTAGCCATGGTGGTATGGGATGGGTTGTGATGGCAGAAGGAGAAATGTTAGAGAAATTATTTCTTGTAGAGGGAGGGGTAGAATTAGATGCACTAGTCATTATAAATGAAGTAGGCTAAGTACACACTACTTGTAAGGTTTCTAATCCATATGCATTGTTAAAAAATAGATCACCGAACATTTTTTTAGGTATTTAGGATAATTTGCATTGGCCAAACTAGATAACTCTTCTTCAGAGTCATGTTTTTTCAAATAATCATGATGATCTTATTTCTTATTGTTCTCATTATGAGCATTAAAATATATTTGATTTTTATTGGTTTGGGCCATTTTAATTTTAGAAGAAAATCCTTCCCAATGAAAGATTGAGATCTTGAGTACCTCATAAGATAAACAAAATATAACAAAGTGAATTTCAAAACATATGCTTTTAGATTGAAAAGATGGAAATATAAATGATATTTCAAATTTAAAAGTAAAATCCTAATGTAATAGTTAATGGTTTATAGGATGTGTGAAAAAGAGATAATAATAATTCTCATAAATTGTAATAGAAAAATATTAAACTATTGCAATGAATAAATGGTAATAGAAATGTTTAGATTCAAAAGACCTAAAAATATTAGAAAAGTGGAGATCTAAAAAACCCTAATCGGAAAAGGAAACATTAGAAGCAAACAAGGTTATGTAAGAGTGGATGGGTTCACTAAAAATGTAGAGGAAAATAGACTTCCCTTATGGCTATCCAAGGACATAAGCACAAATTAACTTAGATTAGTTAATGATAGTTGGATAAATAATTCAAAATTTATAATATATGCATAAGGAAAGTAAATACCAAAGATGGTGTTACTTAGCTATTACCAAAGAATGTGTGCTAATAATGAACATTTTGGAATCAAATATATATATGGTAAAAAAATTAC
This sequence comes from Sequoia sempervirens, assembly GCA_007258455.2. NCBI lineage: Eukaryota > Viridiplantae > Streptophyta > Pinopsida > Cupressales > Cupressaceae > Sequoia > Sequoia sempervirens. The sequence goes on along the minus strand of VDFB02333704.1, from coordinate 59,675 downwards.
TTCTATAATATGAATGTCTTGCATTCTATATATTAGGCTGCAGGAATCGGGTAGCACGACCCCCTATAAACTGCAATGCGCCTGGTAAACTTTTTAACGTGACCAGCAGTGCTGGCGCGACACGCCCTCCGGTACCACGGGATGAGGAAGACTAGAACTCGTGACCAGTAGAGCCGCAACAGAATTACTTAGCCAACCGAGCTAGGGCCCCCACCGTCTTGCATTCTATATTGATCATCTAGTTTGTTAAGGATTATGTATGGTGATATAGGTTAGATATGTGATCATGGACTCATCTTATAGATTTATATTTTTACCTTTCTTTAATTTAAAATATTAGTCTACTACCTTGCTAAATAATCTTAATTTGAGGATTGGCATTATTTAAAAATAGCTTGGAAGGGTTGACATTTTAGCACAACACATGTTCTCCTAGGTAAACACTAAAACATATCTACAAAGATATGAAGACAATAAGAACAAATATAAAGTGATGTATGCATATTCTTTACTTACTTTAAAACACCAAATATAAGTGCATCAATGGGAATTAGTTCCTTAATACTCTAAAATAAAAAAATAATGTTGAAGAAATGATAGATGATGGAATAAATAAAACATAGTGTATTTAAATCTTAATGCATAAAATTGAATTTTATAATATTAACTAATGCTAGTCCTATTGCTTCTAAACCCTAGAAATCTACACTTCTCCTAGCTTTATCCCCCATATTGTTGTTACACAAAATATTTTTTATAAAATGAGGAGTTTTTCTATTTGAAGTGTTTGATTTATTGATTTAAGAGACTTTGGCTATATCCTAGTAATTTAATTTTTTAAGTTTTCTCATAGTGGAGTCTTGTTATGAAGGGGAAGATAAAAATTAATCCTTATACAAAGGGTTTTTTTGTAGTTGCCTTTGATTCATTGTTTGATTGAAGCACTATTTTTAATGCTCACTCTTGATTTTGAGGCCAGCATGCCCTCCTATTCAAGCCTTGGGTTTATTCCTTTAGCCCTCTTACTAGGTCTTTCAATCCACTACCAACATGGATTCACCTCTCGAATATTTTCCTCCCTTTTTTATGCAATTCTTGACATATTGGCATTGGTAACACCTTGGAACATTGTATTATGGTGGATCATGTCAACACTTTATTCTCTCTCATCACCTACACTCTTATTCCTATGGATTTGGATTTGTATGTGTCTTTTGTTGGACTCAAGGAACACTACGAGGGGGGGGTGAAGTAGTGTTCCACAAATTTAAACTTTAAATCTAGATCTTAAGCCATTAACAACACATAAATAGAAATAAAGATGCAATCACATGAACAAGATAATCAAAGCACCATAACACGAATACTTTTATGTGGAAACCCTACTAGGGGAAATACCATGGTGTTGATTAATCCACAATTTATATACTCTGTTAAAAGTATGAAGAAAAGAGAATGTACATGCATTCAGGCACACTGCCAAGAGCTCACTGCTCAAAAGAAGGAAGGCTCACTACCTTACAAATGTTAGAGATTACAACAAAATTTTGAACTAAGAAGATAGCATCTACAAATGCCTGGTTTCAGTTCTGGTGAAGCTCATAAATCAAGTTCTGAACCTTTTGTCAGACTCTGCACTTCCCTTTTTCTTTGTCACCAAATCCTCTTTTGTACCAACAAAATTATCACAACTGATCTTCTAATGTTCACATACCCAACTTCTCTACCCTACAACTACTCTCATATATCTCATGCACATAAAATTAATTGTTCGAACTTGTGTAAATACCCACTATCAAGAATTCAAACACTATAATACGTTGGCTTCACACAAAATATAATATTCTCTATATGTCAGCTTCAAATCATAAATAATTTTTTATCCATGCCCACACACGTTGGCCAAACCATAGCTAGGATCCAAAACAAAATTCTCAAACATAGAAGCAATTAAAAAATCATCCCTTATACATCTGCAACATGCTTCATTGATTAGGTCAGCCATAATGAACAAATAGACAAAAAATCATTCTGGTGGATCTCTTTACTCGTACACGAAATAATGCAACATCACAAAACTTACTAATAAGGTACCATACATGCTTAACAACCTATCCTAGGGATCCACAACATAAGATGATGATCTGGTGAAGCATACAAATTGGCATACTAACCAGATACCATGTTCATCATGTTCTTTGCCGGTAATACACTGTACTTGACTTTAGTTGTCGGTATGACTAGGTTCGGATCTATGGACCACAATAGTGACTTTAGTTGCCATCAATGAAAACACTAGAAGCCATACCAATAATATCCCCCTTTGGAATTGATGGCAACACTTAGTGAAAAATGACTAAGTGTCAAAACTAAAGGTACGCTACCAAAACTCTAAAATTTCAAAACACAACAAAAAACTGCTCCCCCTTAGGATGTCAAGGCATTTTTCACTATATTCTCTCCCCTTTTGACATCAATGACAAAAAATTTACCACTTTTTCTCCTCTTTTTGTAGTATTCTTATTGCACTTCTTCCTTTTTATTTCCTAAGACAAAATTTTACTACTCTCTCTCTCTCCCTTTGCTAAATAGAAATTTAATCAAAATTTGCAAAACTATGACTACTGCACAAATCAAAAAATTATTTTATACCTATTTTTTATTTCCAGAAGGAATTTCTTACAAGCATCTACAAAAATCCTAATAATTATTATCAAACTATTATTTTTTGGTGTATAGTTAATGATCTAAATGAGAGATTCCAAAAATATAATTGCTTCTTCCAACTTCTCTCCTTTCCTTAAGACTTCAATCAGCTGCTCCAATCTACATTTAGTTTGATACTTTACTTTCTAGAAGGTGTCCATAAGAGTGTTTCTAGCAAAGTGAATCTTTGTGTGCTCAACTTGCAACTCATGAATTAAATGTTCTTTACTGCTCCATCCTAGTCCTGAACCATATTGTAGTCCTGACCAATTTTATTCAATTCACTTCAATTTGCTCTAGCTTGGCTTTGTATTTTCCAACAACATGAGGCCAACGTAGACAATCATTGTAGATACCATTAGCTGAATTGATGCACTATCTCAAAATATTCATTTTCTTTTTTAGTTTTGTAAGGGATAGCCTAAACTTCCCCTTCACATGTAGGATTATTTCCTCCTCTTTCTTATCCTAAGATTCAAAGGCCACAACTTCTTTAATACACTCAATCAACTCTTCACGGAATACATAATGCAAACTCTCCAATTCAATGTTATTATGCACAAAGTATCTACCCAGAGTACTCTCAATTAGATCCTACTCATATGAGGGTTTATTTAACCATATGTCAACAATCTTTTGCATTCCATCTTTCTCCTAAACTATTTTTAGTATCTTTGTTTTGAATAAAGTGTATTCTTCTCAATTTCCTTTAGCCATTGTTTCATCCAGTTCAACTGATTCTGGTTCATCTCTTGGGGTGTATTCATTAGGTTCTTCATCAATTATATCCACAATTATTAGTTCTTTTCCTTTTCCTTCAGTTTTAGGAGACTTGAGTACTGGCAAAGTATCATCAGTAAACTCTATTGCTCTTTTTTGCTCCCTCTCCATCTTACTAGAAGATGATCCAACTTTAATTATTATTACCGGAAGAGAAATACCAACTACTCCAAATTTTCCTAACAACTCTCTAAAGAAATTTGCATAAACTTGCTCACAATTTTCCCAAGTATTGAAATGCTTAAAAAATTTCTTACACACCGGTTCACTCTCCTTCCATACAACATTATCATTTTGTGGCAAGCAATTTAGAAAATACATCATGATACATATGATCAAAGTGCCAAACCTGAAAGGATGATCTATATCCATTGTCAATCGAACGTTCTCCATTAATTAATCTTTTAGCAAACTACATAGGTCAAAGTCTTGGTCCTCCATTATCATCTTATGCGAAATGTAAACTGCACGCTTGTAGAGGTTGATCCTTCCCTATTTTTGAAGATCTTGTATAAAATTCCATATGTAATGCACCTTGTCAATGGATCTTTGATCATCAAAATTACGAGAGCCATCTAGTCTCCTATTACATTGGTTAGGGTTTTGACTTCCTTATTTCGAATCAACTTCTTCAAAATATCTCCAACATTGCATAACCCAGATAGATTTCTAATCACTTCCTTCAAAATAAGATAGGGTTTGTCCAAATTTAGAGTATCTTCATTCAATCTACTCAAGATGAACCTAACCACTTCCACATTCTCAAAATAAGGAAATTTGTTCCAAATGTCCAAACTCCTATGTTTCACTCCTTCGAGCCACTTCAATTAGCTGGCAGGCAACATATCTCTTACATCCCTAATCTTCCTGCTACTATATTCATCCAAACTCACAATTCCCTAATGAATTCATCACTGAATCAACTTGACTCCTTCAAAATTCTGCTCTAGAAGCTCTTTCACTATTCTTTCTCAATGCAAAGTGACAAATAAGGGTTCCAAGTATCCTTTTATAGCTTCGCGCACCTAACTTTTTTCTACAATAAATGCTCTTCCCAAGGAGTTTCAGTTACACTACTCTCTCAGATAGCAAGAGAAGAATCCATCTGTGGGTCTTGAAGATATCAACTTATAGAACAAGTGATCTAACTTCAACTATTTTTACCAAAAGAGAAATACCAACTACTCCAAATTTTCCTAACAACCCTCTACACAAATTTTCATAAACTTGCTCACAATTTTCCAAAGTATTGAAATGCTTAAAAAATTTCTTACGCATTGGTTCACTCTCCTTCCATACAACATTATCATTTTGTGGCAAGCAATTTAGAAAATACATCTTGATACATATGATCAAAGTGCCAACCGTAAAAGGATTATCTATATCCATTGTCAATCGAACGTTCTCCATTAATTGATCTTTTAGCAAACTACACAGGTCAAAGTCTTGGTCCTCCATTATCATCTTATGTTAAATGTAAACTATGCTTGCAGAGGTTGATCCTTCCCTATTTTTGAAGAAGATTTTGTATAAAATTCCATATGTAATGTACCTTTTCAATGGATCTTTGATCATCGAAATTACCAAAGCCCTCTAATCTCCTATTACATTGGTTAGGGTTTTGAATTCCTTATTTTGAATCAACTTCTTCAAAATATCTCCAACATTGCATAACCCAATTATATTTCTAATCACTTCCTTCAAAATAAAAAGGGTTCGTCCAAATTTAGAGTATCTTCATTCAATCTATTCAAGATGAACCTAACCACTTCCACATTGTCAAAATAAAGAAACTCATTCCAAATGTCCAAACTCCTATGTTTCACTGCTTCGAGCCACTTTAATTCATTGGCAGGAAACATATCTCTTACATCCCTAATCTTCCTACTACTATATTCATTGAAACTCACAATTCCCTGATGAATTCATCACCGAATCAACTTGACTCCTTGAAAATTCTGCTCTAGAAGCTCTTTCACTATTCTTTTTCAATGCAAAGTGACAAATAAGGGTTCCAAGTTTCCTTTTATAGCTTCACACACCTAACTTTTTCTACAATAAATGCTCTTCCCTAGGAGTTTCAGTTACACTACTCTCTCAAATAGCAAGAGAAGAATCCATCTGTGGGCCTTCAAGATATCAACTTATAGAACAAGTGATCCAACTTCAACTATTTTTACCGGAAGAGAAATACCAACTACTCCAAATTTTCCTAACAACTCTCTAAAGAAATTTGCATAAACTTGCTCACAATTTTCCAAAGTATTAAAATGCTTAAAAATTTTCTTACACACCGGTTCACTCTCCTTCCATACAACATTATCATTTTGTGGAAAGCAATTTAGAAAATACATCATGATACATATGATCAAAGTGCCAAACCTGAAAGGATGATCTATATCCATTGTCAATCCAATGTTCTCCATTAATTGATCTTTTAGCAAACTGCACAGGTCAAAGTCTTGGTCCTCCATTATCATCTTATGCGAAATGTAAACTATGCTTATAGAGGTTGATCCTTCCCTATTTTTGAAGAATATTTTGTATAAAATTCTATATGTAATGTAACTTGTCAATGAATCTTTGACTGTCAAAATTACCAGAGCCCTCTAATCTCCTATTACATTGGTTAGGGTTTTGACTTCCTTATTTTGAATCAACTTCTTCTTCAAAATATCTCCAACATTGCATAACCCAATTATATTTCTAATAACTTCCTTCGAAATAAGATAGGGTTTGTCCAAATTTAGAGTAGCTTCATTCAATCTACTCAAGATGAACCTAACCACTTCCACATTGTCAAAATAAGGAAATTTGTTCCAAATGTCTAAAATCCTATGTTTCACTCCTTCAAGCCACTTCAATTCGTTGGAAGGCAACATATCTCTTACATCCCTAATCTTCCTGCTACTATATTCATCCAAACTCACAATTCCCTGATGAATTCATCACCAAATCAACTTGACTCCTTCAAAATTCTGCTCTAGAAGCTCTTTCACTATTCTTTTTCAATGCAAAGTGAAAAATAAGGGTTCCAAGTATGCTTTTATAGCTTTGTGCACCTAACTTTTTTCTGCAATAAATGCTCTTCCCTAGGAGTTTCATTTACACTACTCTCTCAGATAGCAAGAGAAGAATCCATCTATGGGCCTTCAAGATATCAACTTATAGAACAAGTGATCACAAATACATTTGTTAGCTGATGGCACAACTACTTACAACTTCCTATATTTTGGTGCCAACTACTGACAAGGGGGCAAGGGATTTTACTTGAAAGACTCCCCCTAGGCCGATGGCTTGAGATCAATTTTTGGAGGAATTACTAGAGGGATTATCGGAGGAGAATTCTAGTATGGGCTTATCAGATTCACTCTTCTTTATCCATGTTTTCTTCTTCTGATCTCTTATTTCTTCCATAGTCACTTTTCCTTTTCCTTTGTCATTTTTCTGTGAATTTATTTCTTGATATACCAGACCTCTTCTATCCATGTTCTTGTTCTTGTAGAATCTCGTAATGTGATGAAATCTATTGCAATTGTAACACACAAAGTTTCTTTGTCTAGCCCATTGATTCCATTGATTTCCCCTTGATCTACACTAGTTAGCAAGATGTCCAAATCTTCCACAGGTGTAGCATTTTACACTCCTTATACTGACAGCCATACTTTCTACATTTGAAACTGACTTATGACCAAACTTATTACAACTAAAACATTGAATAGGAAATAATGGACTGCTTGAATTTACTTTTCTTCTACACTGAGAAGCCATATGACCAAATTTACTACTAGCAAAGCAGCAACTATTAAACTTATGAGCATTGGGTTGTATTACCGGATACCTTTTTCTTTTGTTCATCTGATTTCTTTGTCTGGAATCCTTGTATTCAGATCAGAAGCTTTCTTCCTTCTTATATCCAAGACCTCGCTTATCATTTACATCCTTCTATCCTTTAGTCATCTCATCAAGCTTAGCAAAATTAATCCTAAACTTCTCATTGTATTCATTTGCAATAGACAGCTCATCTCTAAGAATAACTATATGTCTTTCAACCTCTTCTTCATTACTTCTGGATTTTTGTAGTTCAATCTCCAGTTGAATGAATCCACTATTAACTATGTTGCATTCTTTAGATTTCTCTTTCAAGGACTGAACCAGATTCTCCTCATTCTTTTTTCTTTCTTCAATCTTGTTAGTTAGCTTCATCACCACAAATTCCATCTAAAACTTTAGAGTAGCATTGTCCCTAGCAATCTTTTCACATTATTTAGTTATTTCTTTTAGGGTATGATTCAAGTGAACATCTTTCAAGCTTTTATTTTCTTTTTATTTTAGCTGATCACACAATTCCTTCCTCTTTTCTCTTGACTCATTGATTTTATCCTTCAATGATTGAATGAATTTTTTAGTATCCACAAGATTTTCTTTTAACTCTAGGACTTCTGCTTTAGATTGATCAAGATCATCAAGTGCTACCATAAGACATTTTTGAAGACCACCAGAGTCCATTTTACTTCAAGATCCACCTCAAGCTGTTAAACTTTTGAAGAGGGACCTATTCCGATACCAATTGTTGGACTCAAGGAACACTGAGAGGAGGGGTGAATCAGTGTTCCAAAAATTTAAACTTTAAATCTAGATCTTAAGACATTAACAACACATAAACATAAATAGAGATGCAAGCACATGAACAAGATAATCAAAGTACCATAACACCAATATTTTATGTGGAAACTTTGCTAAGGGAAAAGCCACGGTGGAGATTAATCCACAATTTATATACTCAATTAAAATTATGAATAAAAGGGAATGCACATGCATTTAGGCACACTACCTAGAGATTACTACTCAAAACAAGGAAGGCTCACTACCTTACAAAATGTTAGAGATTACAACAAAAGTTTGAAATGAGAAGATAACATCTACAAATGTCTGGTTTTAGTTCTAGTGACTTGCTCATAAATCAAGTTGTGAACCTTTTGTCAAACTCTACACTTCTCTTCTGCTCTATAATCAAATCCTCTTCTGTACCAGCAAAATTCTCATAGCTGATCTTCTGATATTCGCATACCCAAATTTTCTACCCTACAACTACGCTCATATCTCTCATGCACACAAAATGAATTGCCTGAACTCGCATAAATACCCACTATCAAGAATTCAAACACTATATGTTAGCTTCACACAAAATATAATATTCTCTATATGTCAGCTTCAAATCATAAATAATTTTTGATGCGTGCCCACACACATTGGCCAAACTATAACTAGGACACAAAACAAAATTCTCAAACATAAAAACAATTAAACAATCATCCCTTGTACATCTACAACATGCTTCATTGATTAGGTCGGCCATAATGAACAAATAGATAGAAAATCATTCCAACATATCTCCTTACTTGTACACAGATTAATGCAACATCACAAAACTTACCAATAAGGTACCATACATGTTTAACAACCTATCCTAGGGATCCATAACACAATATGATGATTCGGTGAAGCGTACAAATTGACATACTAACTGAATACCCTGTTTATCATGTTTTCTATCAGTAATACATTGTACTTGACTTTAGCTACCGGTATGACTAGGTTCAGATCTGTGGACCACAATAGTGACTTTAGTTGCCATCAATGACAACACTAGAAGCCATACCAATAATCTCTCCGAGCCATATGCCAACATCTCTCTCACTGGATTTTATTTTTGTAGGTTGTTGATAGCTCTTGAACCCATGTTTTGGATTATGAAGGCATCTTCTTTTAGTGTAGGTGGCACTTTTCTACTCGTCATTTGGAATTGATTTTCCCTTGCTCAGAGATCACACATTCTTCCTCTTGGTAGAGAAATTCTCTACATAAAAATCTCACTATGTAGATGGCTATGGTTATTTCAAATTTGAAGGCTTATATGCCTCCTATTGCTATTGAGGCAATAGTTCATAACTCTCCAATGCCACCTATTGTTGCTCCTTCCACTTTGGTTCTCAAGAGTGATGTTTGCATGCCTCCTCTAGTTTGCATGGCTTCTTCTAATTGATTTTGTTACTTGGATAGGCTTTTCTCTCTTATGGTGTCCCTAATGTGTGCCCTACCAAAAGATTATCCTTGCCTATCTTCTCTTTTTATAAATAAAGATAATGAATTTTCTTAGATTATTATACAAAATTGATTTTATTTTTTTTATCTAAAACACGTTTTATTGTCTCATGGCTGGGTTAAGGATGTGCATCTTACTGGACCTATTTATAGACATGTCTATTTCCTTTTATTATTTTTTTGATAGATCTACTACACTTGTACCATTTGTTAATTGTTGATCACCAACAATTTTGTTACTAAAACTTTGTTAAAAGATTAAAAAACCTTCTATAATTTTTTTTTTTTTATTATTATTAATTAAAATCATTAAACCATCACGAGACCTGCCCTTTCTGCAGATCTCCTCTGCTTCCACCACATGAAAGTGTTGATCGAGATGAACTGCTTTGAAAATTATTTCCTCAACGTTAGACTGTTTCACTTCTGAACATTTTACATAATAAATTTTGGTTTTAGAGTGACTAAAATGAAATGTTCAAATTCTAAAACAGGACATAAAGAGTGTTGGTAGGTCGAGACAGTCATACAACTGAATCTGTTTGAGATAGTGTATTCGAAATTTGATATAGCAAAGAAAATCTTAATTGTTAGAATATATTTTATTGATTAAATTAGAAATTAAGGACATGGAAAATTTCACTATTTCTGGATTAGAAATGTTTCCTACCAAATCTTAGATTCCGTTGCTTCTGTATTAAGCATTCGTTTATTGAAAGCGAGAACTTTGTTGTTAATATAACCTGAAAGTGGCCTGCCAAATAAGTATCTTAAATGAAAAGAAAAAATCGTTTCTTCCTGAATACATCGCTTTCCAATTATGGTAGTACAATACGTTGATTTTAAAATAAGAAAAAATGTTGTCATTTTACAGGGTAATAGGTTGGAGGGGCCAATAGATGATCTGTTCAATTGTTGGTATAGTATTTTTAATTATATTATATTTTTTTTAACTTATTTTTATTGTATATTGTTAATAATTAGTCTAAAAGTAAATAAAAAATAATCAAATGTTGGTGAAGATGGACTCATATTTGAGACATTAGAACCTATGAATGTTGTATAAAAAAACATAAATATATTTGTAAACAAGTGAAATATATACCTTTTGTTTTATACAAAATATCATAACAAACTACTATACGTCTATCATTTATACAATATGATCATTTAAACAAGGTATTGTTGTCATAGTGAAAAAGACTATTCTTATGTGTACAACTACTTGGTAACAATGCACATGCATTTGAATATTTCATATTAATAGTTTTTCCTATAACAAATATAAAAAGGTGACCACAATAAATACCTTGTATTTTTTCACGAAATGTGAAGGATTGTCAAAAAAAATTATGATAACTTAAGGTTGAATATAAGTTGCATTTTAAATAACAATTGACCCCTTTGTGTTGGATATAGAAGTTAGAGATAACAAAAATTTATGGTTACCAAGATGTATTGAAATTAATTTGGTTGCATATGAGATATATTTTAAATAAAAATATCTTATTCTACTAACAACAAATCATGTTTTTCTATTCAACTACTAGGAATACCATGATTGAGTTTTGGTAGAATTTAAAAAGTCAATTTATTTTGGACACTTACACTTGATGTGCTGATGTGACAAGTTTTGTGATGCTTCACACCTCCAAATCCTATTTGTAGATAGATAAGAGGCCAATTCATATTTAAAAAAAATAGAGCTCCTACAATATTCCATGGAACTGCTATATGCTCTGAACAAAGTTAACCTTAACAACTATCGGTCCACTTTCATAAATTTAAAGAAATGGAATGAAACAAAAATAGATTTTCTTGTACTACCACTTTCATGCCATGGTATTTTGATTTAAAAGTATGAATTCATGACACTTTGATATTAAGAAAGAAATAGTTGTTTGTCACTTTGTAGGGGAATAATTATAAATTATATTTGTTAAAGACAATCTAATATGTTTTATATTCAATAATGTGTATAGGTTATTTTAAATATTGAATGATTAAATAATGAATAGTCTATTTTAAAATATTAAATAGATTAACAATTCAAAGTAATTTTTTGTTAATAAAAATAAGATAATTACTATATTTTTTATTTGAATGAGATTGTAATTGTGAAACTTGTGTTGGAACATAATTCTCTAATAAGAGAGGAGAGAATTAATAGATAACTTAAAAAATTTAGACTTTATAACACATAATAATTAATTCCATTTTAAACTAGATTTTAGTAAATCAGCTCAACCATATGCAGAGACATAAACATACACATAAAAAAAGATATATGTGGAAAACCTAGGATTTGAAAAACCACAGTGAGAAGTGGTACTAGGAGCTATTGTCCTAATCCAACCTCACAATCCAAAATATTTGTTACAATGTTTAAGGGCACCAACCCTAACGAGACAACAATCCCCTATTTTAGGAGCACCTACTCCAAGGAAGCATCCAATCCCTACTTTGAGCACCTATGTAGATATCTGAAGGTACCCACAATTCATATTTACAATAAGAGTTATTACAATTGTTCAATAGAACATAGTTCAATGTTGCAAATTAACTTGCAACTTCTCACTTTTAGTTATAGTCTCCATAACTTCAATTTATGTTGCTTACCTCCTTTGTTCTTCTCTTGTAGGTGAACCCTAATTAAGACCCTCAATGTTTGTCTGGGTTCCTCTCCTTCCTACGCCTACTGTTGCACTCTTCTCCTTTCCTTTTAGTGTATTCTTTGTCCATCTCAAATGACTTCCAGATACGCTACACAACCTTGCTACACCTCCATTGGAGCATTCTCTATCCACCTTTAGGAATTAAGCAAATTCTTTGATGTCCTTCCTACTTCTTTTTTCTAGCATTTTCTTTGTGTGTGTTAAAAGACACTTATCACTTAGATGTAACATACCTTCAATCCTCTTCTCTACATCATCGCCATCCCTTCAATTCCCTCCTATTTCTTTTTGTGTTCATAATGACATTTAGCATCAGCCTCAATATTTGCATTTTTATTTAATTCTCTACTAGGATTTGATATTTATCTTCTTCTACATGCTACTAGATCATCAAGCCACACATTCACTTCTCGAAATCAGAGATTTTTCTCTTTTTGATATGATAAATAGTTAGGATTTTAGATGCATTTAATTCATATTCTCTATAATGAATCTTAATCTACTTTTTTCTCTCCTATATGTCCATGTCACCAATCTAATATTCGAATCATCATTAACACTGGTTGTTAGACCCGTTGGGACAATTAAATTCAATCCATGAGTTGGTTTGCAGTCAAAAAACTAGTTCATACTATCATAGATATTAACGATTCTTAGTTTAAGCCTGAGTCATTGATCTATTGCTTTTCATGTCATGATCCATCAATTTACCTTCACCATTCATCCTTTTAAAATATGACCATTAGATTAACTATCTATTTTAACTATCACCATCGATCTTTATGATACGGTCCCTTAAGACACACATCACATATTCACAATTTTGTTGGAGTTAGATGTGGTCCCACCAAAGCTTTAGTAGACTAACATATTATCACCATCTATCACCATGTCATCACAGTGCAATTCATGATGGAGATGTGAATTTTCATACTGATCAATCAATTGCTGCCACCTACCTACACGTCACTAGTGAATCTTGACGCCTATCTCTCTATTCTTTCCCATGATGTACTGAATTATATGGAACCTAGACAAGAATCTACAATATTTGCATCGAGCTTCTGGAAAAATCTTGAGATCCTCAAACCTCAACCATGGTCATAGATCTTATTGAGGAAAAATATTTATCTTAAAACTTGGAAAGTATTTATTGTCAAATATTTTTTGAGCTAGTAGACATAAGGAAAGAGGGATAGTTTCCCCTATGAAATTGAAGGCTTAAGTTGTCACTTAAGAAAATTGCAACCGCTGATAGACAATCAACATCAAAATAGAAAGTTTATTCAGCACAATGATTCTACTCATTTGAATTTATCCCATAAACTAAACACTATGAAACTACCAAGATAGTTATCACTTAGAAATCCCCTCTTGACATCAATGAAAACAAGATACCAAAAATCTCCCCCTTTTTCATTGATGGAAAAATCAAATGCTATGCACTACTTGAAACTCACTACCATGTAATCAAAGTATGCATTTACCCTTAGAACATTGCATAGTAACTCCCCTTGAGACATATCATTCCCTTTTGCTGAGGACTTTGCTTGATTTATCCCCCTTTAACATCAATGGGAAAGGGTTTGTCACCCCTTGAGTGGATTCTCCCACTTTGATAGGAAATTGTTGAATTAGCAACCATCAAGTCATTAGAAATATGTAAAACAAGTCTATCTGACTTAATCACTTTCCTCACTATCTAGGGATGAATAGAATACCGATGAAGCTCCCCTTGAACCCTTTCCCTATAACTAGATTTAGTGATATGATGTGGTAGCAATGACTCCCAATTTTTCCCTCAAATATTCAAATTGTTACTTGGGAAGAGGCTTTGTAAAAATTTCAGCCACTTGTTCTTTTGTGGGAACATACTCTATGCTGACCTCTTTGTCTGCAACCTACTCTCTGATGAAGTGATACTTGATGGATGTGTGCTTTTTTCTAGAATGCATCATTGGATTATTTGAGATGTTTATGGTGCTTGAATTGTCACAAACAATAGAAATAGGTTCCTTGTACTCCACCTTGATTTCCTTGAGTGTTTTCTTCATCCATAGGACCAGAGTATAACATGTGGCTGCAACTACATAATCTTCTTTTGTTGTGGATATAGTGATTGATTCTTGCTTTCTTACTCATCCAAGAAACCAGTTTGTTTCCTAAAAAGAATGCACCACTTGTGCTCTTCCTATCATTTTACCATATAGCACAATCAACATCTGTATATTTTTTAAAAGTAAAATCTTCGCTCTTTGGATACCACAACTCATAATCAATAGTGCTTTTGATATATCTAAATATTATTTTTATTGCAATGACATGAGACTCCTTTGGTGCAACCTAAAACCTTTCTACCATACATAATACTTGCATTATGTTTGGTCTTGATGTAGTTAAGTACAATAAGCTTCCAATCATTGACATGTACGTTTTCTAATTTGTTTTTGGTGACTCATAAGATTTTATCAACTTGTAGCCAGTTATCATGGGGTTACTGACAGGTCTGCTATCCTCCATTCCAAATTTATTGAGAATTTCCTTAGCATATTTAGTTTGAGATATGAATATCCCATCATTAGTTTGTGTAATTTGTAAACCAAGTAAAAATGATAATTCTCCCAACATTGACATCTCAAATTCATCTTGCATATCTATAGCAAATGTTTTACACACTTTATCATTGCAACCTCCAAATACAATTCCATCCACATATACAACAATAATTATCATGTGCTCACCTTCATATTTGAAGTATAAATCACTATTTGCACATCATTTCTTGAAATTTTTTTGTTGTAGATACGTGTCCAGCCTTGAATATCATGCTTTGAGTGCTTGTTTGAGGCCATACAAGGATTTCCTCAATCTGTAGACATAATCATCATCTTCTAATAGCTAAAATCCTTCTAGCTATTCTATGTAGACTTCCTCTTCTAGGCTTCCATTCAAAAATATAGATTTTACATCGATCTGATCTACTTTAGATCCTTCTCTAAGAATGCAAGAAACTTTCTTATTGCTTCTAATCTTGCTACTAGTGCAAATGTTTCTTCAAAATCATGCCCTCAACTTGAGCATATCCCTTTCACACTAGTCTTGCCTTATTCCTTCCAAAATTTCCATCTTCATTGAGTTTGTTTCCAAACACCCATTTGGTGCCAATTATATTTTTTCTTGGGTTCTAGGAACCAATTCCCATGTTTTATTCTCTTAGATTTGATTGAGCTCTTCCTCCATGGTATAGGGGCACCAGAACCTGTTATGCAATTCTTTTTGTCATTTTTGGTTTTTGGGTTGATAATGGGTTTTAATGTCCAATAAGGTCATTTATGAAAATTTTCAATCATATAAATTCATTTTTGTAGTGTTAGTGGTCATTTGCTAGAAACTTGTCAATGATGTTGAAAGTTGTCAAAAAAGTTGCTAAAATTGTTATGCAACTTTTGGCAAGTGGAAAAAAATCAAGAAAATGGTTACATGAAAGCAAGAAATGATTAAAAAAAATTAGTATTGATTTTAAATTCATAAATATACCTTTGAAAGTCAAATAGTGGAGGGAAAAACTAATTTTGTAATTTTTAGTGAATGAAAGCAAGCTTTTTTGTGTATTTTCTAATGTTGCAAACTTGTTCTTTACTTTTTTACAGATATGCACTTTCTTATACGGATGGCATACTACTTGGCGAAGATGGAGGAATGAGATACCTTTCATTTTTAATTGGTTTGGTTAATTTTTGTCACTTTTTTCAAAAGTTATAGCATTTTGGTGTCAATAGTAGCAGATTTTTACTATTTTACAAGAAGAAATTATGCTTTTACAGATTTGTACGACCTATAATGGCCTAGGAAGTCCTTAGAAAAGTTAGATATATGTTTTAGGGTTAAAATTATTTTAGTTTGGTCTCATTTGGAGTTAATTTGATAAATTTATGATAAAAGTGCTCTAGTTGGTCATGTTCAGAAATTAGGGTTTCCAATTTGATAAAAAAAAATCATTTCTCATGATCTATAGAATGAAAAATTCTATAAACTTTTAGAAAGTTTTTTTTTCATGTCTTCTTTCATATTTCCAAGCCCTAGGCTAAGATTTTATGGATTGCAAGGTGAAATAGTTGAATGTGTGTCTCATTTTGCAAGAAAATTGTCATAAAACCTAGTTGCAAAAGGGTTAAACAAATATATGGATAGTTTGATAATGGTTTCAAGAGTGTAGAATCATTGAGACATGTTATGAAAAGACTGAAATGTACAAGAACTCATGTGTAACACTGTTTTCCCTTGTTGAATTCGTATTAGGCCATTGTAGCAATGTTTCCAAGATGAACTAGGGTGCACCCAATTATGCTTTGTGATGAATCATTGTATCAAATGTTTCAATTGAATCAATTTTAAGTCTCTCCTTCCTTTGCATCACTCCATGTATTTTATCCAACTTTCATCCTTGTTGGCTTAAATATAGCTTTTGGGTTCAATTTGGGACAAGAGATCAAAATTTACTCATTCTTTGTTTCTTGTGACTCTTCCCCTTGTCTGGACACCTTCATTTTTGTCACCATTTAATCTAATCTATAGGGTGATCTTTTTGCACATATTTTTCAAGTGATTTTTCACTTTCCTCTTCATTTTCTTCTTATTCCTCATTTATTGTATTCTCCTCAAATATATGATTTTTCTTCATATTCATTCTTATCATATTTGATATGCTTTATCTTTTCCTCAACTTTGAAATTGATGCTCTCAACAATTTTGTTCATCCTCTTTTTATACCATTTGTAGGATTTTCTTTGTGTGGAATATCCAAGAAATATTCCTTCATCACTTCTAGAGTCAAATCTTCCCAAATTTTCATCTTTATTCTTGATGTAACATTTACTACCAAATCCCTTGAAGTACTTAATAGATGTAGCCCTACCATACCATAGTTCATAAGGAGTTTTGTTACTATGTGCCTTGATTTGAACTTTGTTCAAAATGTAGATTGTTGTATGAATTACCTCTCTCCAAAATATATCTCCAAGCTTGGCCTCATTCAACATAGTTCTTTCCATATCTTTGACCACTCTCTTCTTTCTCTCTACAACTCCATTCTATTATGGAGTTCTTGGTGTAGATTACTAGTGTAGACATCCAAATTTGGACACTTAATTTATCTAAATTTATCACTTTTCGTCTAAACATCCTCTTATCCGAGTTAATTAAATAATATTACTATTATTTAATTAATATCTTTAATTCTGCCAAATCCCTAAGGTATTTAATTAATAATTAAATACCTTACCCTCCTTAATCCTCTTTTCATCAAATAAATTAAATAAATATTACATTTATTTAATTCCTCACATGTCATTTTCATCTAATCCTAATCCATTTCCTAATCTCTTCATTAAGGATGTGCACATGCCTAATCCTTGATTAGGATGTGTCACATCCTCCAACTTTTGCAAGTTGGCTTTTAATCCTAATTAGCCCCTAATTATCCTCTAATTACTTATTAATTAAGCCTAATCATTCCCCAAGGAATTTTTAATTCCTTTTTATTTGTCCTAGATTCCCCTCCTTTATATGTGAATTTTTAATTCACATTCCATCCTTTCAAGGCTTCTAGAACCTTGTACTTGTCACAATCTCCACATGTGACCCACCTTTGACTTGTCACAATCTCCACATGTGACCAAGTCCCACCTTTTTGGAGCCCACCTTTTATCCTCTAGATCATCCTATGAATGTGAATTTTTAATTCACACTTATTCCCCAACCACCTTTCATTTTCCCATGTAGATTTTTGAGGAATTCTAAAATTCCTCAAAAGTCCCTTTCACTCCCACTTGGGGACAAGAAATCCCTTTTTGTGGAAATCCTCTCATCCCCCAAGGTGCATGTCCTTTTCCACCTCATGTACCTTTTTGACAACTCATCTCCACCTCATATCCTCTTGGCCACTTCACCCTCCACATGTCAAGATGTGAGGGCTTGTGGGTTCTCAACCCACCATAGCCCTTCATCTTGACCTTGTTGGAGCAATCTTGACCCTTGAACTCTCTAGAGAATTCAAAATCTCCTATAAATACCCCCTCTACAAGGGCATTTCCAACACTTAGCTATCTTGCACCCTTATGCTGTCATTTTGCATTCTCAACACTTTGCACTCTCATAACTACATGCTGTCCAAGCCTTTTTCAATCATTCAACCATCTTTGTCCATCATTTTGCATATTGAAGCTTGCATTATAGACATTCAAACAATCATCTAAGGAGCACACAACCAATCTAAGCAAGGGCCAATCAAAGAAGTTTCAACAACAAGGGAGGTAAAAGTGTTAGTGTTTTGCTTTATTTGCATTCCTTTTCGTTGCAACTCTCTTTTGGCTAATCTTGAGGTGTCCTTGGTGTTTTGTCTTTCACGTTTCTTAGTTATTTTGCACACTTAGAGCGGTAGGAAATTCCAAGGATCACAATAATATATATTTTAATTAATATATGTTATATATATATATAATATTTATATATATATTATATATATATATTATATAAAAGATAAATGATATTAGTTTATAGAATATATTATTTTGTTATTTGAAAATGATATTAGAGGAGGGGCACGGCCTCCATGGCTGCGCACAGCAGCCAGGGGCTGCTGGGCACAACCCTGGCAGCTGCACCCATCCCGTGGTAAGCTGCGGGGGGGTGAGCAGCGCCCAATAACCTTTAAATTGCTGTTTCAAAAAAAAACATTTTGTTTTAAATTACGGATTATTAATTACGAATTTCAATTTTTATTTTAAGTTTAAATAAAATTTATAAATATATATAAATATAGTTATATATAAATATATAATATATATTTTAATTAATATATGTTATATATATATTATATATATATTATATAAAAGATAAATGATATTAGTTTATAGAATATATTATTTTGTTATTTTGTTATTTGAAAATGAATATGTTATTTTCAAATGCCCCAGTTAATCCACCCTTAACCTCGAACCGTGTGCCTCGAACTGTGTGCCCCCGTATGATATTAGTTTATAGAATATATTATTTTGGTGTATGGAGACTCCCAGTTAATCCACCCTTAACCTCGAACCGTGTGCCTCGAACCGTGTGCCCCCCTTCCTTGTGCCTCCTCTCTCTCTTTTTAGCTTGCTTTGGTCTGCAACAATCATTTTCTTCTCCTCCAGCTCTCTTTCATCCTGATGATGGATCATGTAGTATGATTCGAAACGTCGATGTGAAAAACCAAAACACAATCAAATCCAGAAATTAATAGCACTACTTGATGGATTGTGGAAACTTGATATCTTTAAGTAAACAATGATTACCAAACTAAAGATGACACACTGATTTTATATAAGAGACTGGTAGATGATCTAAAGAAATAATTCATAGATATCAAATTTGAGCAGATACCAAGATCAGAGAATAAAGCAGCAGATGCCATGGCCACAATAGCATCTCTTCTACAAATGCCTGAAAAGCAAGTTCGTTATCGATTTATTGTAGAACAAGTGTCAAATTCTGCATACGCGAATCCCAAATCCCAAACCATAAGCCTTTTGGATAGTTCCCAATCTTCCATTTATGAAGACATTTATACTTATCTGAAAGATAATATCTTACCGCCAGATCTTTCTCGCAACCAAAAGCACAACTTCATACGCCAATCTGCCAAACATACCATTATTGCTGACACCCTTTACTGTCGAGGCCTAGATGGTACTCTTTTGTGTTGTTTAGAACATAACGAATCCGCTTCCGCTTTACATGAGGTCCATGAAGGAATTTGTGGTACACATTCAAGTGGATTATCTTTAGCCAAGAAACTCCTTCATTTGGGGTATTACTGGCCACACATGGAGCAAGAATCTTATAAGTTTGTCAAGAGATGTCCAAAATGCCAGATTCATGGCAATCTTATACATGCACCGGCACATGAGCTCCATCCATTCACAACTACATGGCCTTTCTGTCAGTGGGGATTAGAATTGGTAGGAAAAATTAACCCATCTTCATCTAATGGACACAAGTTCATTATCACAGCAACATAATATTTTACAAAATGGGTGGAGGCGGTTCCCTTAACCACAATCACTGAGAAGCAAATATCATCTTTCATACTTAATTATCTCATTTGTAGATATGGGATACCCCAGTCGATCATTACAGATAATGGCAGGCCTTTCAAAAACCAAGACGTCCAAGAGCTGTGTGAAAAGTTCCACATCCAACATCTCTTTTCAACCCCGTATTACCCTCAAGGTAATGGGCAGGCAGAAGCTTCAAACAAAACAATCCTAAAGATTCTCAAGAAGACTGTAAATGAAGTAGGGCATGACTGGCACGTTCAACTTAATCCTGCTCTTTGGGCTTACAGGACTAGCATCAGAACACTTACAGGAGCTATGCCATATGCTCTTGTTTATGGCTCAGAAGCAATATTACCTATCGAGGTAGAAATTCCATCCCTTCGAGTTTCACTAAAGGGACTCATTTCAGATGAAGATTATAGGATCTCTAGACTTCAAGAATTAGAGCTACTTGATGAACGTCAACAACAAGCTGTCAATCATTTGACAGCCTATCAACAAAGAATGTCTAGGAACTATAATCATAGGGTTAAGCCTAGAGTCTTCCAGATCGGAGACTTGGTCCTACGGGAAAACCCTAGAAATCAAGCAGACAGAGAAAAGAAGGGAAAGTTTGAACCTAACTAGATAGGGCCTTATGTCATTATCTCAGTCTATGGATCAGGAGCATACTGGCTACCTACACCAGAAGGAGACAGGTTGGAGGAACCCATGAACATCATTCATCTCAGGTGATTCTACACTTGAAGATACCTAGTGCATGGTCAATAAAGTTGTCTTGATGAAAACCTGGCAAACAGGCATCATGATGATAGAAACACAAAAATAAAAATAAATAAATAAATAAATATATACAAAAGAAAAAGAAAGAGGACACAATAAAAACAAGTGATGAAAACTTGGAAAACAGGCGCTACTTGTGATTTTCACCAGCTTTTCTATCTATTTAGATGCAATTTTGTCACGAGTGTTTCCTTTCGGATCATTTCTGTCTATCATTTGAGATAATCACTATCACTATCCATATCATAGCAAGGATATCATGTTTTACCCTAGCTTGGGGGCAACATCCTAGTGTTATCTGGTACAAATGGACTTTCAGCTTAAATGGAAAGGCAGTCAAACGTGACAACATCAAGTGACGATACTTGAAAAAATCCAAAAACATCAGAAAATCAAAATCCAAAAACATCAGAAAATCAAAAATCCAAAAACATCAGAAAATCAAAATCCAAAAACATTCATAAAATCGAAAACACAAAAATAGAGTCTACATCAGTAAAAAGTGGAGTCTGTGTCAGTCGAACTACGTGGTCTTTGCGTGTATAACATAGGCAAGACTAATCTTTGATCAGTCCCCGAGACCCCTAGGATAGGTCTTAAGGTTACATCATTTTGTCGAACGTTTGGGAATATCATGCAAACATCAACACACACATTTCAACATCAATGATCTAATCTGAATAATGATTTGAAAATACATTAAATAGAATTTGACTTTTTGTACTTTTCATTTTATCATATGCTTATCATTTCTTTGGAGCTACTCAATGATGTATTGAACTAGAGAAGCAAGGAAGGAGAATGATACTTTTCTTCATTTTCTGTTTGTGAGTTAGTCATTATTACTTTGTGAATTGTCACGGGAAGTGCTCTACCAAGTATCATGGATGACATTCCGATTCACTTAAGAAAATGATTAATTCTTGTCTGTTTATGCAAGAAATGCTCAGGTCATCATTGGTCTATCTCATACCTTGATGCTTGTGTTTGCTTGCAAAATCAAAAATCATGAAAGAAATACTCAGGTCATCATTGGTCTATCTCATATCATTGATGCTTGTATTCACTTTCAACATTTTTAAAGGCTCAGTGATGATACCAAGCAAAATAAAAAGATTATTGAAATGACACTTAGGTTTGCATTGATAAAATAGGTTTTGCATGGTAAACATAGATTGCATTCATAATAATACATCTGCAGAGTACTGGTTGCACAAGTTACAAAGATTCATTCATAAATAATGTTATCTTTTCTTATTAAGGATTGAGTATACTTGACACATACGATTTTCATAATGACATGCATATAAAATCATTTCTTCACCTCATCATAAATTTCACAATAAACATCTCATTTCGTGGCATCATATACACGCTATGTTACATCATGCATTTACGTCTCATCACATTGTCATTATCATGTAGTTGCAAAATCATCATTCATTTATATTTTCATCATACATCATTTCATTTTCATCATACATTTTCATTGCATTTCATACATCATTCATCACATTTAATTTACATCATTCATTACATTTTATCCGTATATCATTTCATTCACATTTCATTAATATCTCATTTCATTTACATCATTCATTACATTTTATCCGTATATCATTTCATTCACATTTCATTATATATATCATTTCATTACATTTTATCCATTCACATTTCATTAATATCTCATTTTCATTTACATCATTCATTACATTTTATTCGTATATCATTTCATTCACATTTCATTAATATCTCATTTCATTTACATCATTCATTACATTTTATCCGTATATCATTTCATTCACATTTCATTATATATATCATTTCATTACATTTTATCCATTCACATTTCATTAATATCTCATTTTCATTTACATCATTCATTACATTTTATCCGTATATCATTTCATTATATATATCATTTCATTACATTTTATCCATTCACATTTCATTAATATCTCATTTCATTTACATCATTCATTACATTTTATCCATATATCATTTCATTCACATTTCATTATATATATCATTTCATTACATTTTATCCATTCACATTTCATTAATATCTCATTTCATTTTATATATCATTTCATTACATTTCATCCATTCACATTTCATTAATATCTCATTTCATTTACATCATTCATTACATTTCATTTTATATATCATTACATTACATTTCATTCGTATATCATTTCATTCACATTTCATATTTCATTCATTTACATCTCATTCATGGCATACATCATTTCACTCACATCTCATTTTATATATCATATATCACATATCATTTTATCTATCACATAACATCTCATTACACACCTCAATCATTTATATCTCATTCTATATTACATTGCATCCATATATCATTTCATTCACATCACATTTTATTTATCATACATGACATCTCATTAAGAAGGGAAATATATCATCAATATCATATCACATCATCATTAATGCATCCATACAAGCTAAGTACAATAAATCATCATAAAATATAAAAAATTAAAATGCATCCATCACATCAATCATGTAGAATCCATCATAAAATCAATACATCCATCACATAAATCATGTAGAATACATCATAAAATCAATGCATCCATCACATAAATCATGTAAAACATATCATAGATCAATTGAACCACTGCACATATATATCTCATCAAGTGTCAAGTATACAATGAAGTCTGAAAAAAATAAAAATAACATCATGTCAAAAAGGGCTGTATATATCTCTCAAAAGGTACACAACTGATATCAAGTGGTACTTGCACCAGAAGGAGTAGGTCTCGCACCAGTATCAGGACCACCACCAGATGTCCCAGGATCTCTTGGATCTCTCAGAAGAGGCTGTGTCACGCCTCTACTCACTGTCCTCGAACGAGTCCTCTCTGAGCGAGACTGGGCATAACTGACTCTCTGCTCTGGGGGGAAAAACTCATGATAACGGCTCCTGTAGAACTCAATCTCAGCCCCTGCTCGCATCGCCTCTCGCATGTAATCTGCCACAGAGGTCCCATCTGCCACTCTCTGCAATCTCTCTATAGTAGCCTGTGCTGTCTCTGCCATCTGTCTAATAGTATCTCGCTCTGCAGTCAAGGCTGTGATCTGTGTCTGCGTAGTGGTCAACTGTGCTTGTACACCTCCTAGCTGAGCCTGTGTGGTCGCTGCTGCCTGTAGAGCCTCATCTCTCTCACCAATAAGAGAGGTAATCTGTGACTAAGCAGTAGCTAGCTGTGCCTACATCTGAGCCTATGTCTGTGCCAATAATCCTTGCACCTGTGCTAGCTGTCCCTGCAAAGTCTGCACCTGCACCTATAATCCCACGACCTCTGATCGCTCTGCCGACGAGGAAGCAATAGCCTGCCTCTTACGAGACACACTAGTAGATGGATCTGTGGTACCTGCTACGCTCGGTCTCCCCCCATCTCCGCCATCATCATCATTGCTATCGTCACTGCTATCATCACTCTCACTGTCATCCTCACTGCTATCCTCCTCTCTCCCCCGTCGTTGACCAACCTGACCACCCACTACTGGTGCTGCTGGTACTGGTGCTGGTGCTGGTACTGGCTCATCTGGAATGGTAATACGTGGAGGAGGGTGCAGAGCCAAGTACTCTCCATACTCGGGAGTAACAAGTGCCTCGACAATGTCCCGTCGAATATCCCATGCTGATGGTTGCAGAGCACGGTAACCCTCAACGAGTGCCCCGTAAGGAAAA
This sequence comes from Sequoia sempervirens, assembly GCA_007258455.2. Taxonomy (NCBI): domain Eukaryota; kingdom Viridiplantae; phylum Streptophyta; class Pinopsida; order Cupressales; family Cupressaceae; genus Sequoia; species Sequoia sempervirens. The sequence goes on along the minus strand of VDFB02333704.1, from coordinate 34,803 downwards.
CTAGGGCCCCAATCACTGACATCTATCCGACGTCGTCCATAATGCACCACTCCCTGTGGCATACACTGCACGATACCATACTACCTGTATACGCGACGAAACAGGAATCGCTCCAAGATCCTGGGGCTCTTCCCGATCAAATACATCGAATCGGACAAGAACCCCAACTCAATATCATCATCATCCCAGACATCACAATCCAAATAGGGACGCCAGGTCACTGCCTCCACATCATCAATAATCTACCTCCAATACTCTAGCTTACCCATCATATGCTGAGTAGGCCTGCCTCTATACTGAAACACATAAGGCCTCGTCGCTGGTCTCGCTAACACTGGCACGGGACGTGTAACAGTAATATGCTCCCATGCCCATACCTGAAGAAGTGTAGCCCCTGCCGATAAAATGCTGCCGTCGAGGTACATGATCCAATGCAAATCATGATAGAGCTGAGCAAGCATGCACATGCCCCAAGCATATCTCGTCCTGTGGGCCACCAGACCCTCTAATATCCGACCCCATCCGAGAGATAGACCCTTTGACCTCTTATCAGGACAAAGGAATCCACCAATAAAGCCGGCCAAAACTGAAGGAAGTGGAGCATATGAATCATGCATCTCTACCCAAGGAATCCACTCTCCCGCAATATGCGGATCCTAAAAGACTCTCCACATAGCCTCTACCCCACCAACCTCCTCCGAATCATGCACAACAATCTCCCCAACGAAAGGAATGCGAAGAATACGCCATACATCCTCTAGCGTCACAGTCATCTTGCTAGTAGGTAAGTGGAAGGTGTTGTGGTCACTATGCCACCGCTCCGCTAAGGCTGTCAATAGACCCCTATTAAGTCTAATATGGGGCATATCAAGTAACGTCGCTAAACCGCTGTCTCTCATCAGGTGAAAGTCACGGTATCATATCAAATGGCCAAGGGAACTGCTCTCACACCTGGATAACATCTAAATGCTCCTGTTATCATACAAAAAGAACATTTTAATCAGAATATCAAACATCAGGAGGTCATCAAATTTTCAAAAATTGTGCTTTACCTATCAAACTATCAATTTATCAAGGAACCCTCATCTATCAATCGGGTTCAATCCTTCGGAAAGTTTAATTATTCCTCACCTATCATTAGGGTAATTATTATCAATCAATAGGTCTCGCTCATCATGAGATCATTTACCATATATTTTAGTCAAAATCAAACTAAAATAGATGGAATCAACAACAAATCGACGAAAAGCAAAGTGCACAAATTTTCATCAATCTATACCTCCAAGTGCTACAAAATCAACCTAATGTGCTACAAAATCAACTTAACGCGCTAAAAAGTATGGCGCGCTATAAAATCCCACTGACGCGCTACAGATTTAACCCTGCATGCTAAAACTTCTGGCACGCTATTCTAATGCACGGATGCACTACAAAACTTCATGGACGCGCTAAAACTATGGTGCACTACAACAGATCACGGACGCGCTAAACCGCGTCCGCCGCACGTTAAACCACGTCTGCTGTGCGCTAAAACACTAAAAACACGTGCAAAAAGACACAAAAAGAATGGGTGCTAATCATGAGGAGGATTTGGGGTACATACCGGAGGTCCATAGTCGGTCGGACGCTGGTGACGTCGCACACGCTCGATTCGGTGGGTGTGGTAAGGGATCGGCATCCTGAAGCTCTAAGCACTCTGAGGGTCTCTATCACAAGATTGTCAAAGTCAAATGCTCAAATGACTTTTGAAAATGACCTTTTGAGAATTTATAGGTTATTTTTGTGGAATTTTTAAAAGATTTATTTATTTTTCCTTCTGAGGAATTATTCTTATCTATCTGGGGCATTTTTGGACTATTTTGTCGGGCGATAAATTGTGTCTTCACCAATTCATCATCAAATCACCATAAAAATTCAAAATTTTTGAAATATCATAAAAAATTCCAAAATTCATCAATTTATCTCCTCTGGGGGCATATATCGTTATCATCTCCAAATTCATTTTTTGGGGCAAATCAGGGGCATATTTTAAAAAACTTTTCATCAATACTGGCAGTTGTGGCAAAATCATTCTTTGAAGCAATGCGTAAACACATCACTTCAAAGAGGGGCAAAATGTAGACACCTAAAAATGGTCTAGAGAATCTAATTAATTAAATACGACTTATTTGATTAATTTATCTTAAATTCATCTACTTAGTAAATAAATAGAAATATTTATTTATATTAAGTTCATTATTAATTCTTCTATTTCTCTCCTAATTAAATAAACAAAATTAAAAACTTTGTTTTATTTAATTATTATCATCATATTATTTCTCTCTTAATTAAATAAACAAAATTAAAAACTTTGTTATTACATTATTACTTCTTTTACACTTCTATCATAAATTAAATACACAACTTAAATAATTTGTGTTATTTAATTACCTCATCACATTTCTTCTTAATTAAATAAAGATATTCTAAAATCTTTTATTTAATTATCATTCTCCTTTTGTTTTAATTTAATAAACAAACACTATAGTTTGATTTATTAAATTATTCAATCTTCTTTTTTTTTTTGCTAAATTTAAATAAATTTAAATTATTTAAATTTATGCATAAATTTTATACCACTATTCACTCACTAATAAAATTAAATTTTCAAAATTTAATTAATGGCATTGTCATTCACGGGAAGAGCTTCCAGGACAAACCTGCAGGAAGTTCTCTCAAGCACCTTCCACCCACCTTCCCTCTTATCTTGCCTGGTGTTTTCATGGGAGAAACAATCCTCCATGATCAGCTCCATCTTCTCATCCCATGCCATTCAATTCTTTAGATTGAATCACAGCCCCTTATCCCGTATCCCTGTGCAATTGTGCTGCTGTGAAAGCTATAAATACAGCTCTCGGACTACAGGAAATGCATCCAACTTAAGCAATCTTACTCTGCAGGTTTTCCAAGCATCCAAACATCCAAGCAATCAAGCATTCAAGCATTCATCCAGCTTCCATCAAGCAGCAATCAAGCATCTAGCATTTGCAGTCATGGCTGCCATTACAATAGATTTGCACATTTAATCACATAGGAATAGAATTAGTTCATTTCTCATTCTCTAAATGTCATTTCAATAGTTTAATTAGCTTCTAAATCTGAGAGCAAAGTAAATTAGAGAGATCCTTTAGAGATAGAGAGCAATATGATAGATTTCTGAAGCTTTTTAGTTTAAATTAGTTTAAATTTATTAAATTTTAGATGCAATGTCCTATTTAGAAGTGTAGAAGCATGTTTAAGTTGTTTTCCTCATTCCTACGCTTACACAATCCAATACAATAGAAGTAGGTAACCCAAAATGAACCCATACAAATTGAAAGTACATATGAGTTGTCAGTTCAACAATGACCTATTTCTTACAAGGCATTAGAATACACATTGTGCTGAACCAATCAACTACTACATACATATAATCATGTCCCTTCCTAGACATTGGTAAACCCCCAAAAAAATCCATTGAAACACTTTCCCATGGATGGGAAGGTATAGGAAGTAGTGTGTACAACCCCAATTTCCTATTGCTAGGTTTACTTGTTGCACACATTACACGTCCTTTATATTTGGATACAGTTTCCTACATTTGAGGCCAATAACAATATTTTTGCAATTGAGTCATTGTTTTTCTTACCCCAAAGTGTTCTGCAATCAATGATGTGTGTGCCTCTCTAATTACCTGTGCCTGTTCACCTTTTGGAATACATAACTTTCCTAAATGATACAAGTTATCTTGCACATAGTAATCTTGTTCTTCTACATGTTTTCCTTTGATTAGAGCTAAATAGATTTCCTTAAATTCTTCATCATTATCATATTGTGCCTAAAAAAATTCATGTACCATGGAACTACCTTTAAGGATAAATAAAGCATTCATAATAGGAGGCCTAGACAACATATCTGCTACTTTATTATGGACTCCTTTCTTGTACTTAATTACCAAATGAAACTGTTGAAGAAAACCCATCCACCTAAAGTGCCTACTTTGTTGCAATTTGGATTGTGAGTGCAAGTACTGAAGTGGCTGGTGATCAATGTGGATTACAGGTTCTTTCCCCATTAAGTAGTGTTTCCATTTTTTAACACTCTGAACTAATGCATAAAGTTCCTTATCATAAGTAGGATAGTTAATTACTACACCTGAAAATATCTTAGAGTGATAGTAGATTGGTTTACCTCCTTGCATTAGAATTTCTCCCATGGAAAATCCACTTGCATCTGTCTCGATCTCGAATGGTTGGTGTAAATCTAGTAAAGCCAGAACTGGTGTTGTGCTCCACTTTTCCTCCAAAGTGTTGAAGGCCTTCTTTTGTGGACCTCCGCACTTAAAAATTATCTTTGTACTGGTCAATGCGTGCAATGGTGATGCAATGTAGGAGAAGTTTGTAATGAACTTCCTCCAGTACTAAACTACACCTAAGAAACTTCTGACTTCTGTGACTATACTTGGCTTAGGCCATTTTACAATAGCTTCGACCTTCGCAGGGTCTACTTTCAATTGACCACCACCTAGGACATAGCCTAAGTACACTAAGGATGTCTTAGTGAATTCACATTTAGACATCTTTACAAAGAGTTTTTCTTTTCTCAATACATCAAAAAATTTCTTTATATGAATTGCATGATCTTCCCAAGTTTGACCGAATACAAGAATATCATCTAAATAGACTATGACAAAATCATCAATAAAAGGATGAAAGACATCATTCATGACTCTCATAAATGTAGCTGGTGCATTGCAAAGCCTAAAGGGCATGACCAACCACTCAAACAGTCCCTGTTTTGTCTTAAATACAATTTTCCAAATATCATCTTCTGCAATTCTTATCTGATGATATCCACTATGCAAGTATAGCTTAGAGAAATAAACTGCATGTTTTAATTGATCAAGTAAATCATCAATTCAGGGAAGAGGATACCTATTCTTTACTGTTATCTTGTTCAGGGCTCAATAGTCGATGCACATTCTCCAAGACCCATCCTTCTTTGGAACCAACACAATTGGAGAACCACAAGGTGATGTACTAGGACAGATGACTCTTTTTTCCACCAACACCTGAACTTGCTTTTTGATTTCCTCATTCTCCAAAACTGACAAACGATACATGCCGATGTTTGGAAGAGGCACATCCTGCTATAAATGGATTTCATGTTGTATCTCTCTCTTAGGTGGCAACCCCTTCGGTTCTTGAAATAATTCATCATAAGTAGAAACTATTTTGACCATCTTAGTTTTACACTTTGGATCACACCCCTTAAATGCTTCAAATTTTTCATCCTCTTGAGGTTTTACAAGCATTAATATAAATTTCTTAGTAGAATTGACCAACCTTTTCATTTTACCAGCATTGACTAGTGCAAGATTAGTCTTAACATTGTGTGCACGTACAATGTATTCTATCCCATCCTTAAAGAGACGATACTTATTCTCCCCCTATAAAAAAATTGATTTTCTATCATACAGATAAGGACTCCCTAACACAAGCCCACAAATATGTTAGGGTTAGAAATGGCAGATATCTAACAATTAATTAAATGGGCAGATATCTAACTCCACCAAACCGCAACCATCCAATGATTTTATTATTTAGTGCAAAACCTATTACAATCTTGTGAATAATCATATTTTTCATCATACTATAACCCCCATCTGAACCCCTTTTTAACAAGCTTAGAAACTTCCAGATTAGGGTTCTACAAAATCGGGTTTTTTTCTTTTTTCGTTGATTTTTCCCTTTTTTGGTGGCGACGCGAAAAAGGAGGACAATCTTTCTCAGGGGCTGCCACCCCCAAACTCCCGCCCGGGGCTCGGCCCGACCTCGGACCCCGACAAGGATACATGCTGGGGTGTACAGTATAGCATGATCAGTCGCCACATGCCAATAATCTCCCACTTGGAGGCTGATCAGGCTCCACACCAACACAATCTCCCACTTGGAGACTAATCCTAAATGACACTACTGCACTTACATCTGCCACTCGAAAAAAGTACCTTGGATCCTGCTGCTTTGTTATACTTGAATTCAACCTTGAAGGCCAACCGAAGTTGAAGAGGAGCTCAACTTCTCCCTTGTCACCGCCTTCGTAAAAATATCTGTTGGATTGGCATCTGTATGTATCTTGTCCAACTTGACCTGTCCATTCTCCAACACTGACTGAATGAAATGATATCTCAACTGTATGTATTTTTTTTAAGAATGCAAGGATGAATTCTTTGCAAGATGTATAGCACTTTGGCTGTCTGTAAACAAGTAATTTCCAGCTTGTTGTTTTCCCAACTCATCCATGAAAAGTTGCAGCCATATCATCTCCTTTGTTGCCTCTGTTGCAACAACATACTCTGCCTCTGTGGTGGATAAAGCAACCACCTTTTGCAATCGATAAATTCAACTCACTGTTGTCCCACCAACTATAAATACATAACCTGTGGTACTCCGCCTGGTATCTATATCCCCTGCCAAATCTGAGTCAATATAGCCTTTTAAATCAGTACTATATCCCCTACCAAATCCAAGTCAATATAGCCTTTTAAATCAGTATTAGAGCCCCCAAAACATAAACATTTATTGGATGTACCTCTCAAGTACCTGAGAATCCATTTTACCGCATTCCAATGCTCAACTCCAGGATGTCTCAAATACCTACTAACAACGCCTAGGACATGTGCAATATCCGGTCTTGTGCATACCATGGCGTACATTAAACTGCCTACAGCTGAAACATATGGTACCTTGGACATTTTTTCTTCCTCCTCTTGTGTCTTTGGACACATATCCTTAGTCAATTTAAAATGACTAGGCAAAGGTGTGCTAACAACTTTTGCATTCTCCATATGAAATCTCTGCAACACCTTTTCAACATAATTAGCCTGAGATAAAAACAATTTTTTGTTTTTCCTATCTCTAAAAATTTTCATACCAAGGATTTATTTTACTGCCCCCAAATCCTTCATAGCAAAAGATTTTGCTAACTATTGTTTTAGCTCACTTATGTGATCCATGTTAGACCCTATTACAAGCATGTCATCAACATATAAACATAAAATAATGTAGCTATCATTATCCAACCTCTTAAAATAAACACAATGGTCAGAATTACACCTATTGTAGCCTTCCTTAGCCATAAAACTGTCAAATTTTAAGTACCATTGCTGAGGTGCTTGCTTCAAGCCATATAAACTTTTCTTCAATCTGCACACTAGTTTCTCCTTACCTTTGACCTCAAATCCTCTTGGTTGGTACATATATATTTCCTCTTCCAAATCACCATGGAGAAAAATTGTTTTAACATTAAGCTATTCTAAATGTAAATCTTCAGCTGCCATAATACTTAAAACAATACAAATAGAAGTCATTTTAACAACTGGAGAAAAAATATCATCAAAATCAATACCATTTTTTCTATGCAAATCCCTTTACAACTAATCTAGCTTTAAATCTCTTATTGCCTCCATCCTCCTCTTTTAGCCTATAAACCCATTTGTTTGGTAAAACCTTTTTACCTGCAGGCAACTTGCTTAATTCCCAAGTCTGATTTTTCAACAAGGAGTCCATTTCTTCTTCCATTCCATGCTCCCACTGAACCTTGGTATCCACCTGCATAGCTTCATCATAATATTATGGTTCACCGACATCAGTTAACAAAATAGTATACAAAGAGGGAAGAATCTTTCTAGAGGTCTACTTATCCTTCAAGATCGTCTAACATTCACAAGAGTTTGTGGTATTTGTTGTTGCTATTGTTGCCTAGCATGAGGAACCACTGAAACATCATTGTTTGGAATATCATCCAACATTGCATAATCATTTTCTTGCTTCTCATGCTGCAACAACAGATCTTTGTACAACACTTTCTCATTGAATATGACATCCCTGCTTCTCACAATTTTTTTATTTTCAAAATCCCAAAGCCTATAACCAAATTCATCAATGCCATATCCAACAAATATACATTTCTTTGATTTTACATCAAGCTTGGTTCTATTTTTAGAATCTACATGTGCAAATGCTTCACAACCAAAGGTTGTGAGAAAAGAATAACTCACCTTCTTACCTTTCCATGCTTCCTCTGGAATACCACAACCCAAAGGATTAGAGGGACCTCTATTAATTAAATAAACAACAGTGTTTACAATCTCTTCCCACATTTTTAAAGGATACCCAACATGTAATTTCATAGTCCATGCACACTCCATTATTGTTCTATTCATTCACTTAGCCAATCTATTTTCCTGTGGAGTCCTTGGAACCGTTTTCTTCATACAAATACCATTAGAGGAACAATAATATTTAAACTCTTTGCTGCAATACTCACCACCATTATCAGATCTAAAACATTTTAGCTTTTTACCCATCTGATTCTCAACCAAGCTTCATTTTTTAAAAGTTTCAAATACATCAGATTTCTTCCTAAGGAAATAAATCCATACCTTCCTAGTTGCATCATCAATGAATGTAACATAATACAGAGAACCATCGAGAAAAGATACCTGAGCTAGTCCCCATACATTCGTATGCACAAGCTCCAATTTATCATATTTCTTTTGCTTCCCATCCTTGAAAAAACTTACTCTCTTTTGTTTTCCATACACACAACTTTCACATAAATCTATATTAACACATTTTAGACCTAGTAAAACATTATTTGAATGAAGTAATTTCATACCTTTTGCACTCATATGCCCAAGTCTATTATGCCACAGTGCTAATTCAGAGTCCACAACAACTGTATGATCTTCTACCTGTTGAACAACAACAACTGTTCTTGAACATTGACCTTTTTCCATAACAATTAAAGTAGAAGGAACAATATGACCTATACAAAGATATAAGGTGCCTACTTTCACACCTTTTGCTACCACTAAGACACCCTCTGTGACCTTCCAATTTTTATCACTAAATGTAACAACACAACTTTCATCATCTAGTTGCCTTGCTGAAATTAAATTTTTGCTTAACTTTGGAACATGCCTTACCTCATGTAGTAGCCAATGATTCCCATTCTGCAACTTAATCTTGATTCTTCCCTTTCCAACAATTTGTCAGGGTTCCTTATCTCCTAAATAAACCAACCCAAAATCCCCTTGGACATAATAAAGAAAATAACTTCTATGGGGGGTAGCATGAAATGAAGCCCCTGAATCTAACACCCAAGAATCATTAGCATTATCAAGGGAAAGAATCAAAGCATCCTCATCAGATTTATTACTTACCACATTTGCCTCTTTAATTCCTTCCTTTTTGTCTCCTTTATTTTTCTGAGACCAACAATCTTTCTTTAAATGACCCGACTTACCACAGTATCGACAATCCCTCTTGTCTCTAGATTGGGACGTTTTGTCCTTTGATTTTCCTCATGACTTCCCATGATTTCCGGAATTGTTTCCTCTCTTCTTTGTTCTTCCCCAACTTTCTGCATTCAGAACATTGCTTGATATGGACGTTCCACCTAAGCTTTTCCTACGAATTTCCTCGCTCAAAATAACACCAACAACATCATCAAATTTCAATGTATTCAAACCAAAAACAAAATTTCTAACAACCATTACTAAGCTATTCCAGCTTTTAGGCAAAGAAAACAAAATCAAAAGAGCCCTAACTTCTTCATCAAAGTTTACTTTTATAGAAGTTAATTGACGGGTGACCTTATTAAACTCATTTAAATGATTAGTAACTGACCCACCTTCTACCATTTTCATATTAAATAAACGCTTCATAAGAAATACCTTATTCGAAGTGGAAGGATTTTCATATAACTTTTCCAGGGTTTCCATCAACTCTTGAGTTGTATTTGCTGTTGTAATATTGAATGCCACCGATTGTGCCAGGCATAAATGAATACTTCCAAGAGCCTTTCTATCCAAAATTTCTCAATCCTCATCAGACATTGCTGTGGGTTTATTGGTTTTCCCTTCTAATGGCTGCCATAAATCCTTCTAATAGAGGTAATCCTCCATCTGCATCTTCCATAACTGATAAATATTCCCATTAAACTTCTCAACTTTCTTACCCTCATCTGCCATTACTCCCACTTAATCGTGAGACCTTCCTACAGACAATAATTGAAAACACAACCCGCTCTGATACCACTTGTTAGGGTTAGAAATGGAAGATATCTAACAATTAAATGCAGATTTAATTAATAAACAAAGAAACTAAAATACACATAGAATAATTATAACACATAATTTAACGTGGTTCACCCAATCTGGGCTACATCCACCAAACCGCAACCATCCAATGATTTTATTATCCAGTGCAAAACCTATTACAATCTTGCAAATAATCACGTTTTTCATCATACTGTTACCCCCATCCGGACCCCTTTTTAACAAGCTTAGAAGCTTCTAGATTAGGGTTCTACAAAATTAGGTTTTTGTACAGTATAGCATGACCAGTCGCCACATGCCAACAAAATATCCAAAGGAACAACATCTACTTCTACCTCATCAACAAGTTTTGCAGTGATAGAACATTTCAATTTACACTGTTTTGTTACCTGCAGTTGAGCATCATTGCAAACCCATCCAAGCAAATATGGCTTTGGATGAGGTGTTGTAGCTAGATTAAGTTTATTTACCACCTCTTCAGATATTAAGTTGACTTGAGAACCTGTATGAAATAGTGTGTCAATCTTAGTGTGCTTAGTTACAACTCAGGTATGAAACAATTTGTTCTGTTGTTTATTAGCTTTAGGAGTAGATACTTTACTAGTACTTGCATAAGAAACATTTGCATCAAAAGAGAGAATTATACATTTCCCTTTACCTTGGATCCTAGTAGCAACAATCTATGTTTCATCTCTGGAATCGGATCCAAGATCTTGTTGAATCACTGCAGTAGTCTTTTGCTTGCCTTTATTGCCTTTGTATCTTTTCGGCCTTAATTCGGGATGCAACTTCCAACACTTCGAATCATCATGCCCCTCTTTCTTGCAATGGGAGCATGTGGGCATATCACCCTCCTTCTTAAGTGTAGCTATCCTTTTCCCTTTGTCTTTATCTTTGTCTTTACCTTTACCCTTAGACTTCCCCTTAGACTTAGATGGTTTATTTGAGAAATTATCACTGAAAATATTCTTACCCCTTGACTCTAAATGAGTGGCTTGGACTGACACTTTATCCAAATTATTAGGAATCAACATTAGAATAGTATGCCTTAGGTAAGAATGCAAACCACCTATGTACTTAAGTAGTGTACCTTGAGTATACAATGGAACATTTAAAGCAATAGCCCGTTTTCTAAACTCGAGTGTAATCTTGGATAGACAAACCCTTACCCTTCCTAAAGGTTTTCCAATTCATTGTTAATTGTTGCATATAACCTAAAGGGTAAAATTGTTTTTTAAGGACAACCAAAAATTCCATCCAAGTCATATTAACCTTACCATGGTGAGCAATTTCCTCCCGAGCCCTACTCTCGCACCAGGTGAGAGATATACCTCCCAACCGGAGAGTGGCTAACTAGATCATAGAAGCATCTTCTGTTAGGCCTTGAATCCTACAATACACTTCTACCTATTGGATCCAATCATCTAACTTTTCAGCATTTAACTCACCACAACACTTAGGCATTTCAAATTTTACATCTAGTTTAATAATAGGCTTAGAATTTCTTTTGAAAGGATTAAAAATAGTAGAAGAGGAAGAAGAAGAAGGGGAAGATGGAGAAGAAGGGGAAGAAGGAGGAGATGGAGATTTTTCTTCTTTGTCCTTTTGATCTTCCTTCTTTTCTTGCTTCGAAGAATCTCCCTTTTCCCGCTTCTTTTCCACATAAAGCTCTTCCACGATAGGCTTCATGTCGAGAAAGGCTTGCTGAAAAGACTTATCATCAAGCTCTTGCTTAGTACTTTTTCTAGCTTCATTTTTGTCCATTATTGGAAAAGTCCTTTGTTTACCAATCTCAAGATTGTATTCTTCTAGTTTGCCTTCACCTCGTTGTTTCCTGGAATGTGTTAGCATCCAATTCTGCAATACTAGTCACATAAAGCTCTGATACCAAATTTGATCTATTTTACAGATCTATGACAATTGCATTGAATTCGTAACGATTACAATTAAAGAAATCCAAATTACTTAATCAAAATTAACACATGGACATGATTAAATAAATAGAAGTAACAAAGTGATGAAATTCAAAATGAGAGAAAAGAGAGAGAGAACACAAACAAAATTGATAGCAAAGTTTGTTGTAAGAATGACTACGTCTCTGGGCCCCTCTCAAATGAGTGAACCAATCCAATTAATTCTCCAAAATAATGGTTACAAAATCTAGCATAGGTTCTCCCTAGTACAAGAAATTTTGAAATGCTCCTCCAAAGTGCACAAGAATAGTCTCCTTTAAAGCACATGATGAGAGAAAAATTTCACCAAGATAATTCTCCCCAAGTCACCACTTACCCAAACTCCTAAGCTACCCCCCTTTTTATGCAAGAAATTTACTCAATTTGGTGTATAACCAAATGATTTTACAATATCTCCCATATCCCTTTTACAAGTAAAAATCATTTGAAAAATCCCCCCATTTACCATAAAAATCCCATACAAATCTTCAATAATTTAATTGAAGGGCCCTTATAATTTTTGGCTTTACAAAATAATAAATCCCCCTTAAAATAAATGGTTTATATTTCATATAATAATCCCTCTGGGCCCTCCCGAGATTCATTCTTTTAAAACCATTTTAAGTTTTAATTAATCTTTAATTATAATTACCTTTTAAAATTCCAAGGATTTAAATCCTTGGTTATAGGGGTAGTTATTTATATTTTTAGGTAGAATCAGCTTTAGATTTATTATAAAAAGGACATGCCCCAAAATTATCTCACACTAAGCATGTGGTGCATTGGTGGAGATTAAATGGTGGGAAAGGGGTGGTTGTGGGTTCAACACTCGTGCCCCACATTTTGCGCTCTTTAAGTGATGTTATAGTTAAGAAAATACATCACCGCCGATTTATACTTGTTTAAAACAAACATCTCCACTATATATGCTAAGACGAGATTATAGGTGGATTGGTAGGAGGTATTCCTAGTTTGTATGAGGTGGGGGGATTGAATCCCCCCAACAAAATTTTACCAAATGATGCAACCGCCGCAGAGGAGAAATAGAGAGGGCCATGTGACATGTTGGGGAGGTGCCACATGGCGAGCTGTCATTTGCTGGTCAAAGTGCTTGAAGGTGACATGTCTGCTGACTGGGTTGACATGTTGTTGATTAGGTTGCCACATGTCATGTAGTGATTGGATAATGGTGATGATTGGGTGTTGACTGTACCATGTTGACGTCAGCATGGTCAACATTTTTACCCAACCTTTGATTGCTCGTAACTCGGGCAAACAAAGTCCAATTTGCGTGAAACTAACGTTGTCAGAAAGCTCTTGACGAGCTCTTCGTGTTCAGACCAGTGTTGACCAATTTTGGTGACATTGAATTTTTGTCTTTTTCTCTGACCTGAGCCCTAAGTTGACCAAGGTTTGATCGAGCATAACTCGAGCTTTGTAGCTCCATTTGACTCTGTTCAAGTTGTGTTGGAGTTAGGCTTCCCAACTCTATCTGATGATGTCGTTTCTGGAGAAAAATGAGGAACTTCAATTTTTTGGCGAAGATCCTCTGGATCACTCTGACTTTTGAACTGCTGATTTTCTATTTTGCAACCCTTTTGGATTCATATTTTCCTATCCTGGGTGCCCTTCACCTTTGGATTGTACTACTCTTGAATCTCTATTTCTAAATGATTTGAAATCGGCCTCAACTTCCTAATATGACCGTTGCAAAAAATTCATTTTTTTCTCATATGGTTTGCTCTGAAAATCTCTATTATAGAAAGTGTCCCTTTCACAAATATCAACAATTGGTTGGCCATTTATAAATTCAAAACCCTATGGGGTGGAATTGTCACCCAATTAGTCAAGAGAAATGATATCGTCTTCTGTATGCTCTGTTTGTATTCACTGTGCTTGCATGATACGTTTTCTAATTACCTGTGAGTCCCCAATCCCCATAGATCTGATTTCGATGAGAATTTCTACTACGAGACGAGTGAAATCTGTCATTGTCTGCAATATAGCCGTTAGGATGCCATTGTCACTTGAGAGCCAACATACATGTCAAATCTTTAATTTTTTAATTTTATTTTATGTTTGATATTACTTACATAGTCATTGGTGATTGTAAGAATGAATTGAAATAGTTATATCCCTCATGAAATGATTTTATAAGGTACTTCTATAGATTTCCCCCGATATGCAACCTTAATTATATTCATGCCATAATCATTGTTCTTACCTCAAATTGTTGTAATTTTTCCATAAGTCTTCTTAATGAACTCTCCCAAAGTAGTCGTCTATATCTCATCTCTTCAAAGATCTTTCTAGAAATCCCTAGTTTCCAACCTATGCTATGTCTTTATGTTTCTTTCCTAAAGCAAGGAAATTTGAAGAATATTATGAGAGGAAATAAATTACACATTAATCCTTCCTCTTATGAGGAAGTCAAGAAGAAAGCTACAATATGTTACGTTCTATGTAAAGGAAACTTGGCTCTATTTCTTGAATGCATTAGTGGTTATGAACCCTTGTTTCCAATGAATATGTTATGTTTTGAAAGAGCCAAAAAAACATGGTGAGAAGGATTAGTTTCAAATTTTGTAAAGAAGCCATAGAAAATACAATTGGCCTATTTTCTAATAGATATGAGAATCATAAAGCTATACAATCAAGGTGCAAAGCTAATATTGGATCCTTTCTCAAAGGATCAAAATTTTTATTAAATTCTAAGTTGGTTACTTATGTGAGGCTTTACTACCAACCTAAGATGAGGTAAGCTTTTTCTTAATCAAATATTTGAATTTGGAATCTCATTATAAGTGTATTTTTTCTTACCATTTCCTTCTCTTGAACCATCTCAAACAAAACATCTAGTTAGTTGTCTATTCCATATTCTCATGTCTTTGGAACAATTTGGTGGTGGATATAGTTCTAGAAAACATGGAATTTGCCCTCCATCAAGGTATTAAGGTCCAAAATAGCCTTCCCTAAGGTCATACCCCAAGGTGGTTTCTAAATAGACTACAACCCCTTGTTTTTAGTCTTAGTATTATATTGAAACAAATTCAATTCCCTCTCTAAAGGTGGTTCCTATTAATTTCCCTATTACTAACCCCTCTCAATTGCTAAATCTACTTCAAAGATAGACCTGGATGGGTTCCCTATCCCCACAAAATCTAATTTTATTTCCAATCCTATTACTCCCAAACCCCATGTTAATAGGATCACTAAATTAGGGCCAACCTTCATAGATAAATTGTCCCTACCACTTCTCTTGTTGTTCAAAAGCCTCTTGGTGATCACCTTGTTCTTCATCCTAACCCCTCTAGCAAAAGCAAAGGAAAAGCTTGAGATACTGAAGGTCTCTTGAATGTAGTTTGTGAATCCTATACTAATTTTTTTAACAATATGGATGAGGAGCATGTTAACAAGGTTAAGAAGGGAAGTGGTAAAACTATTGATAAAATTGTTAATGTTGGTTTGTGCTTTGCTTGTGAGGTGCTAGACTCTAAACTGGAAACTCTTGAAGATACATTAAAGCTAAAGCATAACATCCTTAAGTGGTTTAAAAAATAAAATAAATGGATGAACTTGAGGATGGATGCTCTCTACAAATAGGTTAATGGTGATACACGTTAGAAGTTAAATTTAAGGAAAAATTTTCTATAAATAAGTGGGCCAATATAACTAAACTCAACCTTATGTTCTCTAACATTAACTATGTAAAGAAAGAATGAAGGTGTTCAAGAAGAATTAAGATTTCTTGATGACATACTTGGATAAGGTTATCAACCTTACAAGGACTAGTCACCATATAATTTTTTCCTAGTATTGTCTTGCTTCATAAAAAAATTTCTTAAGAGCAAATGACAAGTTGATGTCAATGGTCTGGGTAAAATAACTCACTCCCAACAAGTATAGAATGAGAAATCTAATTTCTTAGGGATAAATGGGATGTGATCAATTGTATATTTAAAGAGTTGTCTTCTAGGTTGTTTTCTATTGGTGTTTGTCTATTGTTGGTCTACTATGTTATTAGCTTTTTGCTACTATTTTTGTTTCATGAACTCTACTCCTTGTGGGATTTGGTTTACTTTTTTTTTTTGTTGTTGGTGCTTTCTATCTTTCTTGTTTCCCCATTGTTTAAGGGTTTGGGCATTTTTAAAAATTCATCCTTACAAATAATGTCAAAAATAATTATATATTTATTCATGATTAAAATT
The DNA here is from genome assembly GCA_007258455.2 of Sequoia sempervirens. Taxonomy (NCBI): domain Eukaryota; kingdom Viridiplantae; phylum Streptophyta; class Pinopsida; order Cupressales; family Cupressaceae; genus Sequoia; species Sequoia sempervirens. The sequence goes on along the minus strand of VDFB02333704.1, from coordinate 18,502 downwards.
TGTAAACAATAAATCTGGGTATATAAAATGCTAGAGAGCTTAAGGTACATCTCACTTGATAGTTGAAGGGACTCTCTTAATGTCATTAATTTTAGGTCAAGATCCTAATTTCCCTCTCTCAAAATATCATCGACATCATAAAGGATGGACTAGGGAACTTTTCAACTCTTATGAATGTAGGTTTGTCCATGTTTACCACAAGGGTCTGGGTTAGTTGATTTTTTGGCCAATTTAGGTATTTTGATGGAAGGCCTTAGACATTGGAAAGAATTGGGAATTCTATAGGTTTTAAATTTAATTTATGGAATAAATAAGGAGAAAAATGTTTGACATTTCTTTCATGGTCATTGGTAATTTTATGAATGAATTGAAATAATTTTAGCCCTCATGAAATGATTTTATAAGGTACTTCTCTAGATTTCCCTTGATATGCAACCTTTTATATTTATGCCATAATCATTGTTCTTACCTCAAATTGTTGTAATTTTTCCATAAGTCTTCTTAATGACCTCTCCCAAAGTAGTCGTCTATATCTCATCTCTTCAAAGATATTTCTAGAAATCAATAATTTCCAACCTATGGCATGTATTTATGTTTCTTTCCTTAAGCAAGGCATTTTGAAGAATATTATGGGAGGAAAGAAATTACACATTAATCCTTCCTCTTGTGAGGAAGTCAAGAAGAAAGCTACAATATGTTACATACTATGTACAGGAAACTTGGTTCTATTTATTGAATGCATTAGTGGTTATGACCCCTTGTTTCCAATGAATATGTTATGTCCTGAAAGAGTGAAAAACTCATGGTGAGAAGGATTAGTTTCAAATTTTCTAAAGCCATAGAAAATATAATTGGCCTATTTGCTAATAGATATAGGAATAATAAAGTTATCAAATCAAGGTGCAAATATCATATTGGATCCTTTCTCAAAGGGTCAAAAAATTGATTAAATTCTAAGTTGGTTACTTATGCGAGGCTTCACTACCAACCTAACATGAGGTAATATTTTTCCTAATCAAATATTTCAATTTGGAATCTCATTATAAGTTCATTTTTCTTACCAATTCCCTCTCTTGAACCACCTCAAACAAAACATCTAGTTTGTTGTCCATTCCATCTTCTCATGTCTTTGGAACAATTGGTGGTGGATGTAGTTGTAGATAAGATGGAATTTCCCCTCCATCAAGGTATTATATATTTCAAGTATTCATGTTTGAGAGGTCCAAAATAGCCAAGTCCCTAAGGTCATACCCTAGGGTGGTTTTTAAATATACTATAAACCCTTGTTATTAGCTTAGTATCCTATTGAAATAAATTTAGTTCTCTCTTTGAAGGTTGCTACTATTAATATCACTATTACTAACCCCTCTCAATTGCTAAATCTACTTCAAAGATAGACCTAGGTGGGTCCCCTATCCCCACAAAATCTAATTTTATTTACAATCCTATTACTCCCAAACCCTATGTTAATAGGTTCACTATTAGGGCCAACCTTCATAGATCCATTGTTCCTACCACTTCTCTTGTTGTTCAAAATCCTCTTGGTGATCACCTTGTTCTTCAACCTAACCCCTCTAGCAAAATCAAAGGAAAAGCTTGAGATATATACTTGGTCTCTTGAATGTAGTTTGTGAACCCTATACTAAAACCTCAATAATATGGATGAGGAACATGTTAAGAAGGTTAAGAAGGGAAGTGGTAAAACTATTGATAAAATTGCTAATGTTGGTTTGTGCTTTGCTTGTGAGGTGCTAGACTCTAAACTAAAAGCTCTTGAAAAAAAATTAAATCTAAAGCATAACATCATTAAGTGGTTTAAAAATGAAAATAAAAGGATGAACTTGAGGATGGATGCCCTCTACAAATAGGTTAATGGTGATGCACTAGAAGTTAAAATTAAGGGATTTTTTCTATAAGTAAGTGGGCCAATATAACTAAACTCAACATTATGTTCTCTAACATTAATTATGTAAATAAATAATGAAGGTGGTCAAGAAGAATTAAGATTTCTTGATGACATCCTTGGATAAGGTTATCAACCTTACTAGGACTCTAGTCTCTATATATATATTCCTAGTATTGTCACACTTCATAAAAAAATTCTTAAGAGGAAATGGCAAGTTGTTGTCAATGGTCTAAGCAAAAGAACTCACTCCCAACAAGTGTAGAATGAAAACTCTAATTTCTTAGGAATAAATTAGATGTGATCAATATATTTAAAGAGTTGTCTTCTAGGTAGTTTTCTATTGTTGGCCTACTACGTTATTAACTAAGTTTTCTACTATTTTTGTTTCATGAACTCCACTCTTTGTGGGATTTGGTTTAATTTTGTTTTATTATTGGTGCTTTCTATCTTTCTCGTTTCCCCATTGTTTAAGGGTTTGGGCCTTTAAAAAAATCCATCCTTACAAGTAATGCCAAAAATAATTATATTTATTCATGATTAAAACTTGTAAACAATAAATGAAGAGAATTGCTTATATTTATAAAATATTAATAAAATGGACCGTTTAAATTTTATTTTTCTAGAATAATGTTTGTGCAAGGAATAAAACATTTCTCCTATAGTAAATTATAATTTTTGACCAATTTCTAATTTAATAGAAATAGATAAAACTAATTAATAATTATTATATTTTTCAAATACTTATCTACAAGAGAATATTTATGATTTATTTCCACAAAACTATTACTAATTTATTATCCATGAAAGATTAATGATTCAAAATTTTTATGTTTATGATAATTCATTCTCAATAATCTAAATGATAGCCAAGATACATCAAAATACAAATATGATTATATAGCTTAAGGTGTGCATCACACCTAAAAATGGAGATTCTTGTTGCAATGTAAAATCCCATGAACTAGAAAAATTGTTAAGACTCCTTGGGAGCTTACCAAGTTGGTCAAACCATCCATTTAGCCTTTTGGCTCAATGACAATCAATGATAAAGGATGTGTGTGCTTAGAAATGTGGATATGGTTAGTAAATAAATTATATGTGAATTATGGTAAATGCTTATTGAATCAAAGGAGGTGAACAAACCCAAATAAAATACTAAATGTGGATGTTGTTGTTTGCACAACATGCACTCTTTTCTTTATGAGAAAATAAGGAACCCTTCTTTTGAAAATCTTGATTTTGGTTTTGTAAGTAAGATCGCTAGGTATTTGTAAGGAGAAGACATTATAGCCTTCTCTACTTATATTGAAAATCTATCTTACATATGTTTATTCAATGATTTACTCTTGTATAGAAGATCTCCATTCATGTTTTGTTCTAGATCCTAGTTAGGTTTAGGAGGCCACTTTTTGTGATTGTGACTCCATAAAGTCCTTTGCCATCATTTGACTCATAAGTCTTCTTTGTTGGAATTTATAAGTTAGTTTGTATCATTGCATTTTGGACACGTGAAGGGTTATGCATTTATATTTTGTTTAACTAATTAGGTTAAGTTTGTTTGGGGAAGGGTTGGTATAGTCTCTTCATTGGTCTTGGAAGTCCTATATGAATCCTTAGCCTTGAAAAATTCTCAAGGCTACAAATGTCTTGGTTTGAGTTCATATTTTGCCTACCCAATATTCTTATAACTTGATTAAGTCACTTACATTTAAGTGAGGAATTCATTTTAAAGAAATTCATGAGCTTCCATCAGTAATTACCTAATTTATTTAGGTCTTTGTAGATTCTTTTTAGTTGTTGCCATCAAAGTTCACATGTCTAAAGTTGAAGTCCCTATTCAAGGTCGCCATCATAACTTTATCAAGCTCTTCTATTGAAGAGAAACCTATGTCTTACCTTTGGAAAACCTTGCTTATCCTATCGAAATCTATTGCTTTAATTGATTATCAAAGAGAAAAGACTTTCTAAATTTTAACAAAGAGATAAGATGTCTGCCTATTTTTAATGGTGACAAAAAAAACAAGACTAATAACCTATTTGTACATCATGCATATTGATTTGACCCATGCATATCAATTGCTAATTTTTCCGTCCCTCCGTACTCTCCATTTAGAACTTTTTGTGGTTGTAGGCCCTTTCATGTTAAGCGTTGTTGATATGTTAGTACTGATGATCCACCATTTACCTCTTCCTAGAGCATAGCACACAATCCTTGGTCACCGGGAAGTCCCTTATGTAGGGACGTGCAAGCACTTTTTGTGCATTACAACCCCATGTCAGTCTTGGGCATCTCACCCGAGCTTTTGTAAAGGAGACAAAAACTCCATGGCATGTATGGCTGCTAGTTCACATTGTAAACATATTTCAAAAGGTCTAAGAGTTTGATTTGAATATGGATTAACATGATATTACATGGACTAAACTAATTTCTGCAGAGTTCTGTATTGGCCCATGAGCACATGTATGAAGGAATTGCATGCAGCTTGAAATTAATGTGAACTTTGTGTTTAATGGAATACTCAAGAGCTTATTATCATCACGTGTATAAGGTTAAATGAGGTAAATTTAGAAATCAAGAGGTGATTATTATTGAGAATTTGTTTATGAGTTTTATTGTTAGTTTAGAGTTTTTGGATTTGACTGTGTAAGTATTTTTCCAACAATATTTAAGATCATATTATATGATTTATCATTAAGTTGAAGATAGTCAAGAAAGAAAAAAATATTATTATTGCTTTTATAAAAGAAATTGATAATTATTTTGATTGTAAGTTTTGCTAAAAAATCATGAAAACTGTGCTGATGACCTTTGAACAAAAACTGTTATTAAATCACACGGGTCGATTAATAATTGTTAAAGCAATAGAAAAAAAAAATTGTTAAAAGCAATAGAAAATTGTGAAGTTATCACTCTGAAAATGAATTCTGAACTTGTCTATTTTAATATTATAATACACTTCTTTTCATGTATGAAGAAGCTACAATTTCAAGCAAATGGAAGTAGAGAGAAACTACTTGATGAGCAAGGCATGTCTTAGGCATGAAGACGTAGTAAAAAAGAGAGGGAACTTACATATGAACATGTGCCAATCAGTGCATATGGTAAAGAGATTTAAAAGGGCCCTATTTAAACATGAACAAAGAAGAATCAGCAAAATGGACATCCCATAAGGATTTGTGCCAAGTGGAAGTAGTTAATCTAGATGAGAAGAAAGTTGTGTTCTAACCTTAAGTATCTCGGAAATGCAACCAAAACACCTTGAAATCAAGAAGTTTATCTTGGAGGTAGGTGCCATCCAATGGGAGAGCAGATTTAAGCCTTGTTTTAAGGCGAAATATAAGGGGATCTATATCATGAAGTGTGCCACGTGAGATACAAACGATCTTGCTTTGGGATATGAACACTGTCAAATGGAGAGCAAGTTTGAGAGGAAGGGATAGCTGTTGCAATAATTAAATAATTTTCCTATGCCTAGGGATTATGAAAAGCCTTTGGATCAAAAGTTGACATTTGATATTTGTAGCTAAGTCGTTGGGATTCAAAAATTCATTTTAATACAAAGAGTAGTTGTCTGTTTAAGACCAGCTAAAGCATTGAATAAGGGTAGGAGACTCATTTTTTAAGACAAGTCTTAGATTTTTAGTTATTTTTTTGGGCAATGCTGCTATGAAGGTTTGTATGATGAAATTTACATGTATTTATTGAAGAATTATTTAAATTAAATTAAAAGAATTAGATTTATAGTATGCTGCATTTATTAGGTTAAGTTTGTTTTGGCAAGGATTTGTTTAATTTTTTCATTGGTCTTGGAAATCTTTATAGGTCTTTAGTCTCTTACATTTAATTAAGGAGTTTTTTTTTTTTTTTGATACAACAAGGGTGTCCCCGCGATCCAACCCAACGGCCCATCAGCCCTTATCTTGGGTACCTAAGGCGAGCTAGGGCGAGACTAGGCCCCTGCGAGTGAGATCCCCCGCCCGCAAGAAGTTCCAACTCTTAAACCCGGGAGCGGAGTCGAATCCGAGACCAATGGGGAGCAAACTCACTGCCCAAGCCAATTCTACTGCCCGTTCGGACTTAAAGAGTTTATTTTTAATAAAATTGATGAGCTTCAATTAGTAATTGTCTCATTTATTAGAATCGCTGCTATCAAAATTTACATGTCTAAAGTTGACATGTCTATTCATAATCGCCATCATAACTTTATCAAGCTATTTTGTTGAAGACAAACCCTAATCTTACTTTTACAAATCCTTACTTATCATAATTGATCATCAAAAAGAAAAAAACCTAAAGTGACATGTCCATCAAGCCCAATTGCATATTGATTTGGCCCATGCACATCAAACAGTTAGATCTTCCCTCCTCCAGTACTCTCCTCTTCACTTCTTCTTCACTTTTTGTGGGGCCCTTTCATTTTCTATGCACTTTCATGCTAAAGCTTTGTTGATAGGCTAGTGGTGATGATCCACTATTTACTCCTTCCCAGTGCATAGCACAATTTTTGTTCACCGGGAAGTCCCTTATGTAGGGAGGTGTCAACTCTTTTTTGTGCATTACCTTATGTGGAGGCAAAAACACTTGGATACTCAACTACAATGACAATATGTCACCTCTGTGTCAAAGCAATGATATGAGGATACTTAGGTAAAGAACAATTGTCAAAAGGATCAACATAATTTAGTTTTGCTTATATACTATTATTGAGCCATTGACATCACAGTAGCCATGTGTTCACTTGCTATTTTCCAGTGGCAAATCTTTGAGGTCAACAAAACATGCTTGAAGTTTAACTCTTCTCACAATACATAAAAGGTCTCCCTCCTGTCATAAACTTTGATAGGTTTGCTTTTAAGGATTGACAACCCCATGCCAATCTTGGGAATTGCTATCAGCAATCTCATTTGTCTCCTCGTTCGCTCTTCTTAGAAAGGAGACAAAAACTTCATTGCATATAATTCACCCGCTTGCGTCATGTATGGCCACTTGTTCACATTGTAAACATATTTCGAAAGGTCTGTGAGTTTGATTTGAATATGGATTAACCTGATATTACATAGGCTAAAACAATTTAGATTGCAGAGCCCTGTATTGACTAATGATCACATGTATGAACGGATTGCATGCGGTTTGAAATTAATGTAAACTTTGTGTTTACTGGAATATTCAAGAGCTTTATATCACATGTATACAGTTAAATGAGGTAGATTTGGAAAACTTTCAGAATTTTGATCAATCGAGAAATTGTTATATCAATTTATTGAGAATTAGTTTATGAATTTAATTGTTAGTTTGGAGTTTTTGAATTTGATTGTGTAAATAAGGGAAAGGGGTCTATAGTGGGTAGGGATCCAATGGTGGGTATAGAAGTAGGCCTGAGTGGGCCCCATAGTAGGTAGGCTTAATATCTAATAAACTTACACTTAATATCCAATTGCAAAACACTTTTATCCATAAAGTGCACAAATTGACAAATCATGTGATGCCACATCAGCACACCAATAATACATGACTTAGTGACCCACTATCGGGCTCACCTTTTTTTTGGGATTTTTTGGATACCTTGACAAAAAGCATGCTGATGTGGCATCATATTTGATGATGTGGCTTTGAAACCAATTTTTATAAGTAGGGGACTTTCCAAATAAGCTACTGTACAAATTTGGGAGTGATTTGAAATTTTCACATAAGACTTTGAGAAGTGCAAAATTAGGGTGGCCCACTATAGGCCCCTCTCCCTTATCTTGTCATCAAAATTTTGGATCATTTCTATGATCCATGCTTGGGATGAATATGGGTCAAAAAGATAAATTTTTTATTATTACTTTATAAGAAGATTGATACTTGTTTTGATTGTAAGTTTTGGTGAAAAAAAATACTTGTCATTGTAAATAAATCATAGACTGTGCTAATGACAGTTTTTGAACATAAACTTCTATTAGCTCAAAGCTGATTGATTAAAGATTGTCAAAGCAATGGAAAATTGTGAAGTTATCACCCTAGAGATGATTTTTGAACTTGTTGCCTATTTCTATAGTATAATACACTTTTTTTCATATATAGAAAAGCTACAACTTCAAACAATATGGAATAAGAGGAAAACTATTTGATGAAAAAGGCATGTCTCAGGGCATGAAAGGGTAGTAACATAAAGAGAACTTGCATATGGACATGTGTCAATCGGTACATATGGTAAGACATTTGAAAGTGCCTATTTGAACATAAACAAAGAAGATTCAACAAAATGGACTCCTCATAAGGATTCATGCCAAGAGGAAACATTTAATCTAAATGGGGAAAAAGGATTTGGGTGATCCATCAATAGTGGGTTACACTTTTTAGCCAAACTTGACATTGAAATGAACATTTTGAACTAAATCTTTACTTTCAAACACCTGTAGCTACTAAACCGTGAGGAATTTGAAGATGATGCAAACTAGTGATTTTTGACATTTTGTCTATAGATTAGATAAATACATATATTTTTAAAAATTTGGAATCAAATTGTATTTCTTTTTCCATCTCATTCGATAACTAGTTTTTAACACTAAACACCATTTTTAAAGAGTGATATGTACTATAAAGCACATAACTTTTTTCTATGAAGGATAAAATTCTATTTTTTTCGAATTTAAATTTGTAACTACAATATCTAGAGGATGCATTTGGTTTCATAGTGTTTTATTGGTTTTTTTTTTTAATTAAATTTTGAAGTCAAACCAATTACAACTTAGACATAGGTGTATTATAAAAAGCATAACTTTTTTTTGTATGTATCATAATTCAATTTTTTTTGGTTGGATCAAGGACATCAATACCAATAGGATAGATATTTTTAAATTTTTTTTTGTAATCTACTATTTTTCCACATGTGCAAAATAGAGAGCTTGGGTTTTGGTGAAAAACCTATGTTTAATTAAACTAAAAAAAATGTATAATAAAACCAAAATATATTAAAACTATACTTGATGAATAGCTCGTTTCGAAGACTATAATCCTCTAGCTAGTTTTTTCAAGTTGATTCCATTTTGATCCTAAACTTGAGTCTTGAAACCCAAAAATCTACATAAAATTGCAGACGAGAGAGGGGCAAGGGCAAAAAAGGGGGGTTTGTTAGAACCCCCCTTCATAACAAACCTCATTTATAATGAACCCCCTTCATTAGAAGGGGGATTCTAACGAACCCCCCCTATATGGCGAAAGTTGGTGTTTATTGGAAGGGGGGTTCATTCGAAGGGGGGCTTCATTCAAATGGGGTGGATGCCATGCATGTTCGAACGAAGCCCCTTCGTTCAGAGGGTTTCCTTCGTTCGAAGTCATTTTTAAGTTTTTTGATGGGCATTTCTAATTTTTCTTCATGCAAAAAATTGTAACAGACTATTGTGGGTTCACCCATTTGTTCTAGTTAAGTATCACAAAAATGTTGAAGACATAGAAAATAAACAAGGTAACATAAAGATTCAATGTAATAAATTTTGTAATGTCACAGAATTGCACCTAGAGGCAATTTCACATTTTAGCACTTTACCTAGCATTTATTGCACCTAAACACATTTGTGATATGAGCCTCATGGGTTGGAATTTCATTATTCCAACTCCATGAGGTTCAGTGACGAAGCGATAATAGTTTGCTGCCCCGTTTCTCAAAAACTAACGTTTTGGATGCCTGTACGGTGCACGAACGTCTATGTGGCTTGGTAGCGTCCGGACAGTTTTTTGAGTTTGAAACATGGTTCAATCTCGAAATATTGACTCGAGACATGTGTATTTGTAGTAATATTATCGAGTGTAATGGCTCCTTCCACCCTTGCATGCAACAAAACTCCCTTTTTCTCTCATTTTGGGGGGTTCTCTCTCATTTTTGATCAATTCGTTTCTCAATCTCAGCCTCTTCTACTCTTTGCAATAACACTTCTACAACCAAAACTCTATCAGACTGAGGTCCCTCCAACAACCAAAGCTCTCTAGCAAGCATTCAATGGTGCATTCGTTAGTTCAAGAGGGGGCTGATGATTGTTGGTAATGCTCTCTTGCTCTTATCTATTTGCGAATAGATTAGATCTATTTGCGAATAGATTAGATCTATTTGTTCATTTTCTATTTGGTGGTGCAAGTTATCCTCCTCAAGCAGGGATTGTTTTCACCACTTCCTTTCATTTATTTTGTCTACTCTCTCTATCTATCTAGTTTTCCATGGAGGTGGGAACACCAAAATAGGGGTTTGACTGTGGCAAGCCCCGAAATAGCCCCACATTTTTTCCTATTCATTAAGTGTGTAGGTTGTTGAGTGGAGCTTGGAGGAAGGTTCCAAACACTTGTTCATTGTAAGTCCTCTCTTAGCTCTCCTTTGTACTTTGTCTCATTTTCTATTTTCTATTTAGTTATTTTATTAAACAGACCTCAAATTTGTGTTAAAAAGTGAGGTTTTAGCTACTCTTCTTGAGTTATAATGGGTTATCATCAATGAATGGGCTGAAATCAATGAAAACACCATAACAAAACCATATGCCATGCTCTCAACAATCTCGTCAATGACAAACAAGCTTCCAACAATGGTGTGTTCTTTTTTAAATAGTTAATTGTTGTTGAATGAAAGATTGTTTCAATATTGATTCACCCCCCCTCTCAGTACCATTGCACGTGTTCAACATATAAGTTATCTCAAAAGTTTCTAGAACTTGCAGAATGGAGAATGTGTTGCTACAATCAGGGTAGTTTAGAGAAATGGTCTGCATTTCTCTGCATTTGCAGTTATTGTCCTATGGCTTGAAGGTTGAGTTTATAAGGGGAGAAATGCCACAAATCTAAAAGGATAAATTGTTGACCTTTGCCATTGATGTCAAAGTGGGAGAAAGAAAACTCAAAATGTTGTATCTTCCAAGGGGGAGAAATCAATCTAATGGGGGGAAATGTATTTGTATGTGTCCAACTGGGTTTATGGGTGGCCCAACATTTTTCTCTTTTCCATCAATGACAAAGGGGGAGATTTTTGAACAGAGGTTGTCATTTATGTAAAATGTTTTCATTGATTTAGTAAGAGGATTGTGTCATGGATTACTTGAATTATCATTATATTGAACCCTTGACTTATCATTTTGAGTTGTAGAGATTTGTAGAAATATGTGTTACTAGTTAAATAGTTCCATAAGTGTGTGTAACTAAATTGTATGCTTGCAATATCATGCATGTATCTATTCACTATGAAAATGGTGGTCCAAAAGTCTGTACTAGAATGTCTCAACTTAGTTCTTAGTACAGAGAGATTTCTATGGAAATACAATTATGGTCAACATTTCTTTCAAAAATGTAGTTTGGCTTTGCGATTTCAAAGGAGAGTATATCTACACTAGTTCTATCATATTCTTGAGTTTTTGGAGGATATGTTCAACATGTAAAAAGATTGTAGGGATAGAAGGTTCTTTGTTCTTGTCTATCAACCAGTTGGTGTTCAAGGCCTGTGTGGTAACGACTAGTAGCATGTGGAATTCAAATCTTGCATGTGGTGTCAATATAAGACATGGTTAAGGATCTTATGGTAGAGCACAACATTATGTTCTTTTGGTGGCAACAAAATTTGATTTTGGATTAACCTGTTGGGTGATCCCACAATAATGGTTTACACTTTTTGGCCAAACTTGACATTAAATTGATTTTTTTAACTAAATCTTCACTTTTGAGCACTTATAGCTGCTAAACCATGAAGAATTTGAAGATGATGCAAACTAGCGATTTGTGACATTTGGTATTGATTATATGGGAAAAATAGGTTTTGAAGGGACCTGAAACCCTTTACATCACATTACATCAAAATGCTGCTATGAAAGAGAAAACTCAATAAAGCATAAGTAGCAACCATCAACCAAAAAACATCAATCGAATAGTAGGAAAGCATGAACAAAAAAAATACTACATAGATACATAAATCACTTCATATTATTTTGGGTATTGGCCACCTCAATCTCCTTATTATAGTGTAGGTTAACCATATGCATCAACTCTTTTTTTTCTTCTTCAAACATCTTCCTTAGGCACCCCCTTGTTCTAGTACTCGAGCACTTAGCCTCCTCTTTGAAATTCTTCTTCCCCTTCCCCTTAGAAGTGTGATCCTTCTCAAGCATGTCGACAAAGTGCATTTGATCCTCACAAAGTTGACTGATTTTTCCAAAGAGAACTTTGAGAGAGTCCACACAATACTTTACAGAACTATGGCTAATCTATAGGAGCTTTTTGATGTCCTCATTTGTTTCCTTGATCTTTTCCTCCATTACACCAAGGTGGCTTTCACACTGGGCTTTGAAAACAAAAAGAGAACATTCCAAATCCACCAACCTCTCAATGAGAAGGTATGAGGAAGACCCCTTCAGTTGGTTAGACATGTTCTCCTTGAAGCCCTTGATTTTAATGTTGACCTTGTTGAATTCCTACAACACCCATTTAGCAAGTTTAAAGGTGCAAGTAGCACTAGACCAAGCCATGTCCAATAGCTCATACATGGTAGTATTATCATCATCAAGATAAGAAAAATTCTCACATAGAGGATTAATATTTAAAGGCTTCGGCTTGCCATGGTTTGGGTTCTCACCCGCATCCTCCTGCACATCCCTTTCACCCAAGGCATCCTCACTGCTCAAATTCGTGAAATTTTGTCTGTAGATTCTAAATATATATATTTTTAAAATTTTTGGAATCAGATTGCATTTCTTTTTCCATCTCCTTCGAAAACTAGTTTTTAATAGTAAACACCATTTTTAAAGAGTGATGTTCACCGTAAACAACATAACTTTTTTCTATGAAGGATAAAATTCTTTTTTTTTTGAATTTAGATTCATAATTATGATATCTAGCACGCTCATTTGGTTTCATAGTGTTTTATTGAATATTCTTTTCTTAATTATGTTTTGAATTCAAACCAATTACAATTTAGACATAGGTGGACCATATACAACATAATATTTTTTGTATGTATAGAAATTCAATTTTTTTTGTTGGATCAAGGACATTAATACTTAGCACAAACATATTTTTCAATTTTTTTTGATAATATAGATTTTTTGCACATGTGTAGAATAGAGAACTTGATTTTCGGTGAAAAACCTATGTTTAATTAAACTAAAAAAAATAATAAAACCAAAATATATTAAAATTATATTTGATGGATAGCTTGTTTTGAGGACTATAATCATCCAGTTGGGTTTGTGAAGTTGATTCCATTTTCATCTTCAACTCAAGCTTCGAAAGGAAAAAAATTACAAAAGGAGGAGAAGGGTGAAAAAGGGGTGTTTAAGTGAACCCCTAGACCCTTTCAAATGAAGGGGGTTTTCTCGAACCCTTTTTTTCCATTTCCCCTTTGATTTCATTAAGAAAAACCCCAAATGGGGTTGCATCACAAAAGGGTTTTTCAAGGGGTTCAAGCAAACCCTTTTTTGCCCAAACCCCCTCCCCACTTCAACCCCTAAAACCCAAAAAAAATTCCTTGGGAGCATTTTTGTAATTTTTCTTCATGAAGGGAATTGTAAACCACTATTGTGGGATCACCGTATTACACGTTTCATGTAATTTTAATTTAGGTCCACCTTATGTCGTTTTGGTTATTTGTGGACCCCTAGTTGACATATAAGAAGTGTTAATGTAATGCCATGTATATATTCATTAGTTTGATGGATGCACAATGTGAAATTTTGGATGAAGTACAAAAGTGAAAATACAAGGAGATAGTCATGAAGCTAGAGTTATTCAATGTGAGTTGCATTTCAAAGGGTGCACTATTATCAGAAAATCATTAGAAGTGTGGAAGAGTGTTTGTAGCTAGTCCAAAAGTGTATGAGGTGTCTTAGCTACAATTGAAGATCCACAAGTTTTATCTCTATAATTTGGTAGGACTGGTGGTCTACCTGTTGTACTGATTCAATTGGGGATTGGTGCCTCCAATAGGTTGGTTCCTACAAACACAATAAGGGGTTGGTGTCTCTGGTAGGTTGGTGCCTACTTCATATTGTAAAATTCACTTGTATATTTCTACTTTGTGAGGTTGGATCTAACAGTAGATACAAGCAACTATTCTCACTGTGGTTTTCCCATCTTGGGTTTCTACGTATATATGGTGTTCTTATGTGTAGATGTGTGTGCTTATGTTGTTCCTTGATCATTAGTATCTTCTTTGATTTAGACTTCATTTCTGATATGCGCATTTGAGTTAAGAGTTTTGAATAGATTTGATCTACTAATTCACCCTCCCCTCTCAGTAGATTGTGTGCCCTTCAATCTCCAATCTATATAACACTTTAGGTAACTTCGACACAAATTGTTATCATCCATCTCATATTAATCATCCTTTTGCATTCATCATTAAATTTTTTATCTACAGTATCCCATTTGATGAACCCTAGTTTAGTATAGAAAGGAATGCCAAATTCCATTCTTAGGGTATCTACACTTAGGTCCACAAAAACTCTTCCTCCCACAATCACTCCTCTCGTTTCTATATGGTAGTTCCTCGTATACTCCATCACTAATTTTAGACATTGCATGGATATAGGAAAACTTCCAACCTTATCCAACCCATTTAAAACATATTTTTGTGCCTAGTTAGTTGCATTGTTTTCTTTAATTCTTTGGTGAAAATAATCAATGTTAACATGACCTAGATTTGTGTTGGATATGTCTCCATTACTTGGGGTGATATGAGAGGGAAAATACATCCCTTTGAACTCATAATTAATTTCTCTCAACCTTTTACTCATTTACCCTACATGATAGGTAAAATCCCATATTACCAATTTGTTTATCTAAGGACTTTGGTAATTATCATTGAATTGTTATCGTAGTTGGTTTAATTACTATTTTTTTTAGCTTAGTTATCCATTAAATAGGGTTTTCTATGGTTCCAAAACTAGGTTTTAAGTTATGGATTTTAGATTGTTTCCCACATTGATATAATTTTGCACACATATTATTTAACCTTTTCTAAAATTCAAATTTATAGAAGAAATTATAAATATTTCCTACCATGGTTCCATGAGGTACATACTTGAATTCGTAGAAATAAAACCTTTCATATGGAATGTTTATAACTTTGGAAATTATTTTCCTCTTTCTCGTTGGTGTTGGGAACATATTGTTTTGTAACTCAATCAATGTTCTTCACTCATACTTGCTTCTTCAAGGGAATTTTATGCTTTTTTGATGTTCTTAGAATGCTCATGTGCTTTCAAAATATTTGGTGATGAAAACATGATGAATAATCAAGCTTAAAATTAGAAAAAATCAAGCGAATTGGGCATGCATTCAATGCACATAGAGATTAGATGGGAATTAATGCCACATGTAGGAATTCCACTTGTGGATGTTTGAACTAGAACTACATCTTTTTTTATGAACCTTAAATTGAAATATTTTGTTGAGTAAGATGGTTACTTTGTACATTGAACATATTATTACCTTTTAATATGCTTTTGTGATATTTTGTCTAGTGAACCAATTACATTATGAGATTGAAATTTTAGGTTTAGATAGATACAACTTTTCCACAAATAGCCCCTTTTGTGGGAAGTATACCTTCAACCAGGCTTGTGGAGAATTTTGAGTGAGTTATTTTATTTTCCCTTAGAGATCTAATTCAAATGAACAATTATAAGGCTAATGTCATAAAAAGAAATGGTATCAACATGACATATTCATCTAGGTTGATGAGGAGAAGGGAAAATGACATCATCAAGATGTAATGTTGACATCATAAATGTGCAAATTCTGTAGACCCTTTTATAGGACTTGTCATGGTTTGGATGAAAGATCTATACCCCCAAGAAATAGGTAATGTCATGATTAAGTAATAAAGGTATTGCTAACAAAGAATTCTAAGTGAACCCAATATTTGACAAGGGGTATAGGAATCTAGTTCACTAGGCAAAGGAATGTCTGCAAGGAAAGGACAGTGTAATGATGAAGTCATTGATCTACAATGTGTGGTAAATATTGAGTTAACCAATTATACTCAATATTAACTTTTTTCAACTTTTACAAATTATAAATTTGAGCTCATTAGCTAACAATGAAAAATCTCAACTGAATCGACTGTGGAAAAAAAATATGGTATTGGTTTTAAAACAATTGTAAAGATGAAAGCCGCATGTAAATATTTTCCTTGTTTTAACAAATTTTAACAAACTTCCAAAAAAGATATGGGCTTAATTTTCAAGGCTCTTTCTAACCATGATGAGACTTTGGCACTTGGGATGACCAAATTTTTAGAACTTTATTGATCTTGGGGAAATTTCTAATGCTATAGGGTGGATCTAAACCTAAGGAAAAGAGGTGGTGCCCATTTTGCTAAAAGCTAAATGGGGCATCCTGAGTATAAGAACAACATAACCTTGTTACTCTCAATCCCCATGTTACTCTCAATCCCATTACTAGGGCCAACCTTAGTAGATCCCTTGTCCCTACCACTTCTCTTATTATTCAAAATCCTCTTGTTGATCACCTTATTTTTGAAGCTATTCCCTTAGCAATTTAAACAAAGGAAAATATCTAGATATTAAAGGTTTCTTGAATGTGTTTTGTGAACCCTATATTAAGAATCCTAACAATATGGATGATGAGCATGTTAACAAGGTTAAGAAGGGAAATGGTAAAACTATTGATAAATTTTTCAATATTGGTTTGTGCTTTACTTATGAGGTGATACACTCTAAACTACAAGCTCATGAAGATAATTTATATCTACAACATAAAATTTTTAAGTGGTTTAAAAAATAAAAATAAAATGATGAATTTGAAGGATGGATGCCCTCTACAAATAGGTTAATGGTGATACACTAGAAGTTGATATCAAAATTAAAAGTTTTCTAAAAAGCAGTAGGCCAATACCACTAAACTCAACATTATGTTGTCTAAGATTAATGATATTAAAGAAATAATGAAGGTGTTCAAGAAGAATCAATATTTTCTAAGAATATTTGTGGATAAGGTCAACAACCTTAATAAGATTGGTCACTGTAAAGAATTTTATTCTTGGCAGTGCCATGCTTCATACAAAATTTCTTAAGAGGAAAGGACAAGTTGTTGTTGGTCATCTGAGTAAAAGAACTCACTCCTAACAAGTGTAGAAGAAGACCTTCAATCTCTTAGGGATAAATGAGATGTGTTCAATGGATTAAAAGAGTTGTCTTCTAGTTAGTTTACTATTGTTGTTTGTCTACTATGCTATTAGATTTTCACTACTATTTTTATTTCATGAACCACACTCCTTGTGGGATTCAACTTCATTTTTTTTTATTGTTGGTGCTTTGTTTCTTATTTCCCCATTGTTTAAGGGTTTGGACCTTTTCAAAAACCATCTTTACTAGTAATGTCAAAAATAACTATTTTATTCATACTTAAAACTTGTAAACTGTAAATGGAGAGAATTTCTTATATTTATAAACTTTGAATAAAATAGACTACTTAACCTTTATTTGCCAAAATAAAGTTTGTGCGAGTAATAAATTTTTCTCCTAAAGTAAATTATTATTTTGACTGATTTCTAATTTAATATACATAGATAAAACTAATTAATTATTATTATATTTTTCAAATCTTATCTATTAGAGAATATTTATGATTTATTTCCACAAAACTAATACTAATTTATCATCCATGAAAATTATTGATTCAAAATTTTTATGTTTATGATAATTTCGTACTCAATAATCCAAATGATAGTTAAGATACATTAAAATACAAGTATGATTATATAGCTTAAGGTGTGCATCACACCTAAAAATGGAGATTCTTATTGCAATGTAAAATCCCATGAACTAGAAAAATTGTTAAGAATCCTTGGAGTTTGCCAAGGTGGTCAAACCATCCATTTAACCTTTTGGCTCAATGACAATTAATGATAAAGAATGTTTGTTCTTAGAAATGCGGCTATGGTTAATAAAATGTATGTGAATTATGCTATATGTTCATGGAATCAAGGGAGGTGAATAAACCCAATTATAGTACTAATTGTAGATATTGTTTGCACAACATGCCCTCTTTTGTTTATGAGATAATAAGGAATGCCTATTTTAAAAATCTTGATTTTGGTTTTGCAAGTGAAATTGCTAGGTCTTTCTAAGGAGGACGTTATATCCTTTTCCCCTTGGATTGCAAAATTCTCTTGTATCTTTATTCAATCATTTACTCTTGTATACAAGATCTTCTGTAGAAACCCTAGTTTCCCCCTGACACTGATTCTGACTGAAGTTTTATGTTTTTTTGACGTTTTTGTTTTTTTGCAAATTTTGAGTTTTTTGACAATAAATGAATGGTACGACTTTTGCAAGAAATTGAAATAAATTCTATAAAAATTAAATAACTCTGAAATTGATTGAATATGGATGCCAGTATCTTTATTTGAACTTCTCTTACAGATTACAAGAATACCCAGATACATGCAATGAATAAAATAATGAATTTTCAATATTTAAAGAACCTGGTATTTGCTGCTACTGAAGTACAGATTTGTACGGCTGAGTCAAATAATGCTCTTCTCCCTCTGATTGATGATCTCTGAAGACTCCCAGATGGTTGGCGCCTCCTTTGATGCAAGTGTGAAGCCAATATGAGAGGCG